>LBNU01038169.1:69761-87734 GCA_014162995.1 Artemisia annua | reverse complement strand
AAAAAACTGGAAGAAGAAAGCAAAGTGAAAAAAGGAAGGGGGGAGAAATCCCGCTCAAAAAGAAAAAATGAAACAAATAAAGCCGGGTTTTGTAACACCCCCAAAATCTGGTTTAGCGGAAGCGTACATGCATTGGGGCGCTACAAAATCGGTATCACAACCCAAGGTACAAAGAACAGTTTTACCTCAACCGTTTAATAGAAATTTTATATTGTCAAAAGATTTCGTTTACACCATTCCAAAAACAATGTGTAAGTATAAGCCCATAAAAGAAATAAAGCGGTCCCAACTACATCAGAGTCATCTATGACCATGCCATGCCCTGCCAACGCCTCCAGTAGTAAGCTATCGCTTAAAACCTGAAAATACATGCTAAAAGGTCAGCTTTCGCTGGTGAGTTCATAGGTTTGTATAAATAACAAAGTAGAGTAAAAGTAATGTGAGTTCAATAGAAAGTTTTGTGACCATTGTGCCGCTCACAATGTCATGAAAAATATAGTTTACTTTCAAGTAAATGTAGTAATGTGGACCACAAGGTTTTCGAGTGTGAATAACCTTTCACATACAAATCAAGTTCAGTTTTAGTGACCACTGCTTTACTAACAGTGTCATGAAAAATATCAGTAAAGTAGACCATAAGTATTTAGCATTTAGTTGGACCATAGGCAGAGTCTGTAATCATTACAACGAATATAATGTCACACAAAATAACAGTCTGTTGCGCTAGCACTAAGTTCATGCAACCGAAGCTAGACAGTTCAGTGCGCTACCATGTAGCACATAAATATAATAATCAGGGCCCATAGCGAGTGTTTAACCCAATACACTCGTGATCCGACTTGGTATACGCCCGCATTGACCTATCTGGCCAACCGAACGGGGGAAGTCATCCCCAATAGATCTATCTATAACAATCGCGCTTCCCAGCAGGAACTAACGGTTCATGAAAATTGGGCATATCAGTGGGTTCAGGGGCTTAGGCTAACTGCGCAATAGTTTTGGAAAAATAAAATAGTGTAATGGTCCAGAAAATGTTTTGCATGTTTCTCACCCCATAGTTATAAAACAAGTATAAGAAAAGTGGGGCTATAAACTCACTTATATGATTTAAACACTTGTGTCCACAATAAGGAAATCCAATATGCAATAAGTAAATGATTCATGTTTTCAAGCAAGAACAAGTAATGAGTTTAAGTATAAAGAAGCATTAAGTTTAGTTAAAAACGAGCATGTATCCTCCCCCAAAACAGTGATAAAACAAGTGAAAGTAGGGGGTATGAACTCACCTCAGTAAAGCAGAATAGAGTAAGGTATCAAGTAGTGATACTGCACCGACACGCGACCTAGATTAGTATGGCAAGTTTAATTTGCAGTTTTGGGTTTAAGACTCAATGAAGTTTAAATAAGTTTAAAAGTTTTAAAGTGTTTGTGTTGTTGTTGCTTGTGTGGCAGCATTTAAGTTTAAAACAGTTTTCTAAGTATTGTAAGTATTGGCTCTTGGAAGTGTATGAGTACATAAATAGACAATAAAATATCAAGGATGAGTAAACCATGGGCCTGACAATAACAGAAAGACGGAGTACGGAAGAGTAGTAACGATTACGTGTTAGGCGTTGACGATTTATAAAATTCTTTTGTCAAAAGAACTTATAGTACTAAATGTGTATGTAAATATATCTATCATAGCATAAAAATAACTAAAACGAGTTTAGTGTCTTGTTTATAAAAGATAATAAATGTAAGTTAAATATACCTTTTATTTCTTGGAAAAATGGGCATGAACCGCGTATATATGCTTGTGTTTCACGTGGTAACTATAAGTTACAAAAATATATGTTTAAATATTAGTCGTTTCACAAGTTTATAAAACTTAAGTTGGTTTTTATATAATACCATTTCGAGTGTACACAAGTTAAATAAATGGTATAAGTATGTTTAATGTATTTACAAGTTTAGTTTTGGTTTACCTTTATAGGTTGTAATGTATAACTGAACTCAAGTCATAAAGTAACTTTTATAAACCATGTTGTTATAAACTATCTCAAGTTAATAATTATGTTNTTTAGAAGGAGCGGGTGGGCTGTGGCCCAGGGGGGGGGGAACCATAAGTGGACTCTTGAGACTCAATGGGATTTGGCCCAAAGTGAGAAGTAACAAAACTATAACAGACCAAATTGTGATCTTCTTTTTACACAAACGGTTAGATCCACTCCAACAAAAATAAGACCAGCTTATTTAATTCTAAAGCATGAATTTTAACGCAAGGGTGAGTTACCAAAGGTTGATATCGAGCATCAAGTGACCAAGTTCCAAAGTAAAATTACCCAGAACATTTTAAAGTCATTAAGTTTTCTTGAGATAGCATTTGAGTGAAAAGGGAATGACCAAAGTCAGCCTATTGGCTATGCTTTTCAAGTAAAGTATGTTGACCAAAATAAACGACCAACCCGTTTACATTTTGAAGTTACAGGTCGAGGGGTTGTGGTTCACGACAGTGGGCATCAACAAGATAGAACCATCATCAGTACTTTTGACAAAACAATATACTCCAAGCTCGACCATAACCAACAATTACAAAGAAAACTAATCGAAACCTATGCCAAATTAACCAATGCAGTGGTTTCGACCCACGAAAAAGACAAAACACAACAAGATTTTCTCATCTTTTAAACCGATTGATTAAACCGCGATTGAAATTAACGCAAACATTTTCGAAATCAAGTGAAACCAAAAATAAGCCAAGCAACATAACACTTCCAATCCGAGCCTTTAGTTTCAGTTTTAGTTTTAGTTCTTACGTCATTTAAGTGCCACACAAGATCAACCACAACAAAACCAAACATATTCAATACAAATTATGGGTCGATCGAATCGATTTACAGCTTTAAAAATTTAAATACTTATGTAATATAAAAATAACAATTTATTAGCATAACAACATCAAGAACATATAAGGTGTGGAAGAAAGAAGAAATCAAAGAGCTCTTACAGCAAGTGAGCGATTCGATTGAAGAGAATACCAAAAGAGTTCGACACTATTACTCCAATCCGGCCCGAGCAGAAAAATCACCATCGCTTATCTCCTTTGATCTTTGATAACAAGTTTTGAGGTGTGGTCTTCCTGTGGACCGATCGGTATGAATAAAAAGGAGAAAAAGAAAGAAAAGCTAAATTAACTTTCTTGACCTCGATCTTGTGGATGGACGATTTTAGCAAAGTTCCCCATCAAAACTCGTCCCCAAAGCATTCTCGTGACCTCGCGTGGGGAAAGAAGGAACATAGAAAAAGGATGGATAGTGATAGATCTGTGTTTTGCTTTTTGGTTTGACCTAGAGAGAGTGATAGATCATGTCCTATGGTTTTGGTTGACTGTGAAAAGTTAATATTTGAAGAGAGTGAGTAAAAATATGGGGAATTGGGAAATAAAATATAAAAGTTTTTATTATTAGTATTATTAGGTGTATTTGGTGTACCCCGTGTCCCGTTGTGGTAAACTGTATACGCGCCATCCCGGTTTAGTAAGAATGCAAGAATTATATTTCTGGGAACGTTTTTGTGAGCGTAATAATAAGGTATTATTATTACTTTGAAATTAGATTATAAACGTTTTGCCATTACTAAGCCGGTGTCGGTAAGCGTGCCGTGTCGTTTTTCAGGAATAACGAGATATCTTCTCGTTTTTAAATTTTAAATTATTAGTAACATCAGAAAATAAATGATTCATGTTTCCTGAATAAAACAAATTATTCCACTATTAAAGTAATTAGTTCGGAAACTTACGGGTGGTTACAGGTTTCCATTTATAAAACACGGTTCTATTTTGTGGTTGAATTGGACCCCGGTTTTTTCATTTCATAACCGGGCTTTATGCCTTTCTTTTTGATGGGCACCCTTATAAAGCACGTTTTTCTTATTAAGAGGGCTCTATTAGGGGGGCTCTATTCCGAGATTTGTAGTAGTGTGTTTCCGTTGGCTAACTACCCATTTTCCACAGGTTCTGCAGACTTGGAGACCTCATCAGATGCTTTACAATGTCCGGACGGGTAATGCAAAGCCAAGTTCTTAGTAACTCATCATTGCATTCACCTGCCATGGTTACATGCCATGCCCCTCTTTCAGATTCCTGATACAGTAAATGTTGCATTTAGGTCCCGAAATTGTGATAATGCATAATTTTGTGATCATATTTCGTGAAAATAACAAGAGCATTAAGGCTGACTGAAATATTTTACACTCGACACAACATGAAGCAATAGAGTTGATGGTATATTAAATTAATAAAAAGGTTACTAGTTCAATTTTCAATCTTCCCTATTCACATTATAATTCGCATTCTGTTATATCGATGTAGTTCCCCTTACCACAAACTTTAATTTAGATTTCAAGTAGCAACAAAAAAGTGAAACCAGAATAGCAAATATGGCAGAAATACCTGGATAACAAGGGAATATGATGGTGGCATCTGAAGCATCAATTGACCTTTTGGGAACGTATAGTGAACCTGCACAGTGGAGTGCAATAGGAAGATAAGTAGTATACGACATTTGTGTGCATGTTTGGCTTCATTAATAAGATGCGGGTGAGTAATAAATTTTAGAGCAGAACATACCCATTTTAGACTCCACTTTTTTTCTTATATCTTATACATCTAGCCTCCCACTTGTTTCATATGCAAAACATTTAGAAGAAACATCTACACCAAATTCAAATCCTGATGTTTCCCATGTTCATTCTCTTTATCTTAAAATGTAAATAAAATAAAATAACCACCTATTTAGAACTCCCATTTCCAAATCTTAAACAACATTGTCATGACCCAGTCACCAGCCACCACCAAGAAACCTCTATTGTTTCAGTTAGGTACTTAACCAATTCTTCACCTATGAATCATTAAACAGGCACTTTGTATATATGTTCCATGTTCCCCCCACAAGATTCTTCTGAATCATGCTTAAATAATCTACGCCGCTCTTCACCAACACAGACATATCACCGATTAACATGTGCAACGTGTTTTAGCAAAACTGAAATCGAGATATTGAAACCTGGAATTGGCTTCAAAGATTAGGCCAACCACTGACAACATAAGATGCTGTAGATGGGGAATTCAAATTCACATTTGATGCCATATTGTGCTGGTGGTTCAGAAGTGCAGAGGAGCTCATCAATTTCTATAAAGGTGTTAGTGATGGGGTAGCCTATTTGGTGTTCATTGTTTTAATTTGTGTTTCTCTATGTTGAAAGGAATTATGATACAGAGTGTTTTTACATTTTTTTCTGATCATCTATATTTTGGTTGCCAAATTTCTAGATTAAGTTCTTGGTTTGATTTCACAGTTTGGTTTCTGATTAGAAAGTTATGTTTGGTATTTGATTTTACGCAATATATGTATGAAAGTTGATCTTTTAGTTTCAAGATGGAGATGTAATTAGATAACTAATGACTAATAAATAGAAAGGAAAGTAGAAAAGTACAAGAGCCACGATTATTTGTATATGCGAAGTATAATATAAACAACTACGGTTTGATTTGGCTTTAATGGCTGATTTAGGCTTTGAAACAACTAGTTGAAATTGTAACGGTTAAAACTGAGCAAAGATTAAGCTGGCCAAGCCCAATAAAACCCTAAACCCATTAACGCGTAATGTTTTTTTTCTTAGCTATTTTGGTTTTTCTAAGTAGAAACACTTTTTTTATGACAAAATTAGAAATTAAGCTGCTTATTATTTATTTGATATTCAATTCTCATGTTTGACATGAAAAATTTATAAATATTTGATTGAAATTTCTATCAAATCACTACTATTATGAATAATACAACTTTTTTTTTTAAAAAAAATGAAAGGATCTAATTAATCTAAACATCAGTTTTGAAAGTGCTTATTTCAAAGCGGCTTATAAGCACCTATGTTTAGCATAAGCATAGAAGAAATAAGAGGGGGCGTTATGGTGCAACTCAGCCACACGAGACAGTGAAGGTTGCCGCGTGAACACCATGAAGGAGGGTGATTGGTTGGCGCGTGAAGGTCACAAAAAGGGGGATGGTTTTGTGAAGTCTTTTACCTAACGAAAAGAAAAGAAAAAGGGATGTTGTGTGGGGTATGTTTTGATGTTTGTGAGTGTGTGTTGGGTTATATTGTGGGGTATATTTGTATAAAGTGATGTACTTTTATGTGTTTGGTTAGGTGGTTACTACTATGGCTGTTAGGTGCAGGGACGGAGCAAGGAACTTGAATTAAGGGGACCATAAATTATTACAGTATATAATACGTGTAGTAACATACCATTAGTATATCACCAAAACTCTAACATACAATTAGTAGATCACCAAAACTCTAACATACAATTAGTAGATCACCAAAAGTCCAAAACTCTAAGTATTCATAAAAGAGGCTGAGTTTCATTTGATTATACATTGAATTCTAGATATGTTACATTAGCAATGACAACCAGTGCATTTCTATTTCTTTTTTATTGTATTATTTTTTAATAAATTTCGAAAAAATAAACTTTTTGTTTAGAACCTACGGAGTATTTAGACACTAAGAGGTATTTAGTTCATTTTCTTTAATATAAAATAAGTAAATAAGATTCTGAATGGTACTTCAAAAAATTCTATATATAGGTTGTAGCTTTTTGAGATTTTTCTTGTCAATCTTACAAGTGTTGTTTTATCTTAAACCAAAGATCTTGAACAATATACTTAAGATTGGGGTTACATTTGTCAACTATTGAATGTAAAAGGAGTTGGACTAAAGTTTTACATTTAACTAGGGGCGTAACCGCACAAAGCAATAAGCTTTTCTTGGGCCCACACATAAACAAATATGTGTGTTTTAGTCGTCTTCCCTATCAAATGGAAAATGGTCTATTTTTTATGCCTTTGATAATAAGCTCACTAGTTTATCGATTGAATGTCTTTCATCATAAACACAGCCTAAGAGGTAGGTAAGTTGGGCTGGTTGGGGGTGGCTAAGCACCTGCCTGCCACCCCACTGGTTCCGCCCCTGGTTAGGTGGTGTGATGAAAAGATGATGTTTCGCTGAGGTAAAGGTAAAAAAAAATGTGACAATTACACCCAACCTGAATTGCTTTTATCTTTTATTTAAGATAAGATACAAATAGCTTACGGACACTTATTGTTGCAACACTTATATGAGAAACTACGTTAACGTTAAAATATGTGTTTGTATACAAAATAGTTGGGATGCGGACAAAAGTTATAGTATGCCTATCGCCCCCTTTAGCGATATTGCCTAACCATCCTTTATTATCAATTGTCAACAACTTTTGAATGAATAGTAAGAAAGGCCAACATAGTCTTAACACTTTTATAATTAAAGTTGTTTGTATTATTTTTTGAATAGTTATACGCTTTTTAAAACAATATGCTAGTAGCTTTTTAGCTTTTTATGAAAAGGGTTAACATAAAGTTTGTATCGTAAGCTAGGTAACATATATCAACACATCTTAGACCACGGGTAATCGTATAAGAAGGTTTTGGCCTGTTGTGTAAATGAGTAGAGATTTATTAACGTTTTTTATGAGTATGTATTTGATAAATAGTTGATCAATATACACGACATCATATGAGGTTTTTGTAGTTCAAGATTATCCGGCTACGAAGCGCAGGCTTGATAAAACCTTGTTATATTCAAATCTAAACGATATTTGCCTATTCATAGCTAAGGTTACGCACGTAATTAATAAATGGTAGGATAGAGGAATTACCTCTACAGTATACCTGCTAAACTTTATGTCATGCTAGCTTGCCAAACCTAGGAAACCATATTAACTGTTAAAGAACAAATAACCAAACTTGATTGTGATCGATCTAATTGTAACCATATCGATCAAGGTCGATTTTGTGACTAAAAAAGAAAAAATTACTAATTAGGGAAAGAAACTTTGAACTATGAATGACCATCTGGATTGTACATTACGATAAGAAAATTCAATATACACCCTTTATGTAATTCATTAGCATTCATCAGTGATACTTGGTGTAATTTCATAATGATGTGGACGAGTCTTTAACGTATTTATGTGGTGATGTGAGTTTGATGAATTATAATGATCAATGGCAAAAGAAACTAATAATTCATTTGAAAAAAAAAATTAAAAAAATAAAAAATAAATAAAAAATGGAGGTAATATGCATGGCAGATGAAACAAAGATAAAAAAAGAGTATATAGAATTCTTCGTATACAGATGAAGAAGATTTTGTGCATTTGATACCGGAGGTTTATATATTAATGAGCTTGTCGATAGTTTTTTTTTTTTTTTTTAATTATTATTATTATTATTATTATTATTATTATTATTATTATTATTATTATTATTATTATTATTATTATTATTATTTTAAATGGTGTTTCATGGTTGTTTGCGAAGAGGATGAACAATAAAATCACATGTTCGTTAAAAGATTGTGTGCAGCATGAGCGTTCTAAAAGTAAAATGATAGAGGTTAAAAGTGAATACATTATTTTTTATTTTCTTTTTATAACTTTGTATACAATTCTTACGGATCATTTTGTAGACTATTTTGTTTTCTCTATTTGTCTTCTTTCGGATTTTATGCTAAAACTTTACCTCAAGTGACGTAATATTATTAAAAAAAAGTATAAGTGAGTTTTCTGGAGTTTGGGGCAACATTTGAAGTGAATTATTAATTAAGGCGATAATCCAACTGTGTCGTTCACGTAGATTGATTCTGTGAACTTTGCATCGAGTAATCCTTATAATTTACTTTTTTTTTTAAAAAAATCAAATACTTTACTGTTTTATTTTTTTCATATCAATTAATATACTACTTTTACTTTACATAAATCTAATTACTCCGTAATCAATATTTAATATATTACTAAAAAGAGTAAAAGACATGTGTTTTGTTCAAAAAGAATAAAAAAGTAACATACATGTGTTTTGTTCGTTCGTTTAATTTATCCAGATAAAAAGAGTAAAAGACATGTGTTTTGTTCGTTCGTTCATTTAATTTATCCGGATAAATAAACGGACACGATCGTTTAAACGAACGAATTTAATTGTTCATCTTTATTAAGAAAATGAGTTGATTAAAACACTAAACAAATGCTAAATGATCGAAAATAAATTAATATAGACAAACAAATATAAACTTTATTAAATTATGCACAATATATTATATTATAAGTGTTGTTTTGTTTAAACAAACCTGTTTTAAAATTAAATAATTAAAATATATGATATACGAATATAAATAAATAAATAAACATAAACAAACGCATAATCGGGCGTTAAGAAACATAAATGAACGGAGCAACTTTTGTTCATGTCCGTTCCTTTAACTAAACGAACTTAAAATATTGTTCATGTTTGTTCATTTAATAAATAAACAAATATAAATGAACTTTTTACCGAATGGTTCATGAAATTATTCACTTCAGTTCGTTTACAGCCCTAAATGTGGGGTTTTCACTATTGAAAAGGCATCTTCGTGGAAGTAAAAGCCCAAAAGAGTTAAGTTAATAACTTTTATATATAATACGGAGTAAGGATCAAAAGAGAAATATAACTAAGATGAGAAGAATGAGAAGAAACCACAACCATAAATATTAGATGCACTCACAAAAATAGATGCATCTCTCTATTATTTCTCTTTCCTTATTTAAAATATGTGGCTACAATTTTTTCTCATTCTTCTCATTTCAATAATTTTTCTCACTAGATCCATACTCATATAATACGCGCATAACAAGTTAATAACTTTTATTTGTACTAGACGATTATTCGCGCATACCGGTAAAAATATATAGTTATGAAATTATGGTTAAATGTTCGGGTTATGTTTATCTATACAACATAAAACAATCATAATTCTAGTTTTCAATTTTTTTTTTTTTTTTTTTTTTTTTTTTTTGTATATTATTTATTGTTTCAAACTTCTGGTTCTCATAGCAATAAGAATTGTTAACTCGTACATTGTTTCTTGTTTCAGTTTTTCAAATTTTATTTTATGTATTGAGGAAAGGTTGTGGTTCTATGAAATGCTCAATTTATAGAAGGAAGAAGAGGATTTAAATATTAATCAACTTATAATGATTAAGGGCATAGTAATAAAATAATAACTAAACTTTCTAATTTAGAGAGTTTTAAACAAAATTAAAAGAAACCCATTTTCTCTATATATGTAGTAAAGATATTGGTGTTGCTAGATATTCAAAAGACAACAGTGTTGCTATAAAAATAACTAGTGGGCTAGTGTTCGGTTATTGTTATCTAGCTAGGTAATTACTTTCTTTGTCACCAAATTAATGTTAACTTTCATTTTGTACATAATTTTAAGAAATTTTAGTATCTAATTAAATTTTTCACCAATCATGTACTGTATTATTTCTACCCGCTAAAATTTCATTTAATTTATTGAAATACAAAATAGATGCTTATTTTAAAATAATCCATGATAGAAAGATGAACATTTATTTTGAGATGAAAAGAGTACAACAACAAAGAATATGTCATTTACTCACACTATTTTCTACACACATTAAAATATGTGTAAAAATTTACTAAATTATTTACACTTGTAATTGTGTATAAAATTGTTATATTAATAAGTGTGAATATATATAAACAACCATCCTAATATTCACATTTAAATTGTAAATAAAAAAAATCACACATATAAGTGTGAAAAAATTAAAACTCTCTACATATATAAGTTTTGAGATTAGTTTGGGATACTTATTTTCTTCACACTTCCTCAAGAGTTAGGTAACAAATTAATTCAACATTTTTAAACGTGGACAAAATTTATTTTTTATACACTACTAAGCGTCGATATTCTTTTATACAACTTACCTTTATTAAAACTTCACGCTTATAAATGTAACAAACTCGTACACATTTATAAATGTGAATAATTTATAACTTTTTTACATACTTTTTAAATGTGCGTACGTAGAATAAAGCGGGTAGAATCAACATTTTTATTATAATGTACAATCGTTTTATTCAAACTTACGAACGCTATATTCATAATCAGAGCATGTACAAGAAACACAAATTCTTATTCACCTAGCTACTAGCTGGCTCTAGCCTTATACTAAACAGACTTTATACGATGTAGCGTTGTATGTAACTATGATATTTTGCTGGAAATATACAATTTTGTGCTTGTTATTATATCATCAAATTAAATTGTCCATATATTCCAGGAAAATAATTAAATTCAACAAATTCGTTTATTTATCAAGAAATATATTTCAAGCCACATTGTACGGCTCATTGTAATTTTGTTTTCAAACAAACCAACCATCACATCTATAAAATGCGCATAGAATCGTGAACAATTTAAACTGTCTTCTCTTAATCTTTCATGGAAATGGGAAGCATTACCGATTATCTTGAAAATAAGACGATCTTAGTGACGGGTGGTACTGGATTTCTAGGCAAAAGTAAGTCATTTCCCACTTAATCTCCCTAACACAAAAGATTGTTTATGATCATGCTTCTACTTATATTTTCCGCAGTTTTTGTTGAGAAGATACTAAGAGTACAACCAAATATAAAAAATCTCTATTTTCTTATACGAGCTTCGGATCCATACTCAGCCTTTCATCGCTTGCATTCTGAGGTACATGTAATATTTTTCTCAACGCATACACACAAATGCGGATGACAACTGTTGCAACCTACGCCATATTCAATGTGTGACTAGAGAGGTGATTAGCTTACATATTTTGTATATAGGTAATCAGCAAGGACTTATTCAGGGTTTTGAAAGAGAAACATGGTAAAAATATGAATACATTTATATCTGAAAAGGTTATACCGGTGGCTGGTGATATTGGCCTGGAAAATTTTGGAGTGACGAACCTAGATTTGTTAAATGAAATGTGGAGAACAGTGGATGTTGTCGTTTGCTCTGCGGCCTCAACTATGTTTGATGAAAGGTATTACCTAAATCGGTTATGCAACATTTTTATGTATCCATGTAACTTTGTCAGATTGAGCCTACAAGATTCACAAAATTAAAAGCCAACCAGATTGTTTAGGAAAGATCATATTAGGCCACCTTTTGTGATATTGTCTGTTTTACAAGGGTAACAAACTACCAAACTTATGTTTTTTTTCATCCTTTCTTATATTTTCTTTTCATACGGAATTACTTTTATTTTCAATCAAGTAATTTTGTAGCCTAAGAAATACACATGACCAAACCATGACAATTATAAACATAAGCAATAGAAAGCCAACTACACCATATTACACAGATACTGATTCAAGAATATCCATATCATTGAACATGGATGAATGCATCGAACATAATAGCTTGCGCCATCTGCAAAAAAACTCTCTTCTTAAAATCCTGCATATATACTCCACTCCGTATTATCCAAACACCAGATACTAACTACTCCAACTAATTTACTATTTTGCTCTTCATGAACGTCACATGTGTTTGTAGATACGACGTGGCATTTGCAACTAACACACTTGGAGTTGAACATGTCTCCGACTTTGTCAATAATTGCACTAACATAAAATTGCTTCTTCATGTATCCACAGGTTTGTATATTGAATTGAGCAAAACTAATGTTGTGCATAACATTGCCGATTTTTTTGTTATTATGGATAGTTAATTTTTCTTCTTTCGATCAGCTTATGTTTCGGGTGAAAGATCTGGAATTATATTTGAAAATCCATTTAAAATGGGTGAGACACTTAATGGAAAAAATGATCTCAACATTAAAGAGGAGAGGTTGGTGATACAAGATAGACATAGGCAACTCGTGCCTGAGAATGCTGATGAAGAAGCCATTTCATCTGCCATGAAAAATTTTGGTCTTCAAAGGTTTCTTACTTTTATTCTTCTCTTTTAATTGAATGATCCGAGAAAATTAAGGTTTTCACTAAAGAAACCTTTTTAGGAAGGAAACTAATAATCTCAAATTTGTCAATGTGAGTTTATTAGAAAATTGAATACATTTCATATACATTATTTCTAATAATTTCATTAGAAGCTGTTTTCATGAAGTAATTAAAAGCATAAGTGGGGCACTTTATAACATCAAGCTTTAAAAAGCCTTTGAATAGTATGTGTCTTAAACAAATAACAGCAAAGAGCACAACAGTTAATTTGTGCTTTAACTCACTGCTTTAAGGGCAAATTTGCATGGATGGCCAAATACTTATGTATTCACCAAGGCCATGGGTGAGATGTTACTGCTCGAGGGATTAAGAAAAGATGTGTCACTAGTCATACTACGTCCTACCATTATCACAAGTACTTACAAAGAACCGTTCCCTGGATGGATCGAAGGCATCAAGTAATTCAAATACGGCTCTTTTTCGATTATTACTGAAAATGTTAACATTTCAATTTAATCTTCTTAATACTTAGATTTGTACTTTCCAGAACCATTGATGGTTTCATTGCATCATATGGTAAAGGCCGGACTTCATGCTTTCTCTCTGATCCTGACAAAGTTCTTGATTTGGTGAGTTATCTCGCTATCTACAGGTGTGATATTCTTTGAAAGTTAATCACCTGCACTTGAACAAGTAAAAATGTATCTTTTGCATATAAAAATGCATGTTAGATTCCAGGAGACATGGTGATTAATGCTATGATTCTAGCAATGGTGGCTCATATGAATAAACCTTACTCGAGGATTATTTATCATGTGGGATCATCCATGTCAAACCCTTTGAGCATTTCTAGCTTCAGGAATTGCGTAATTGATTACTTCATTAAGCATCCTCTAATGAGTCGACAAGGTAGCCCAATAATAACAACTCGCGACATCAAGTTGTTGACTTCCACGAATAGCTTTAATAGATATGTGGCGATCCGTTACATGATTCCTTTAAAGGTATTTATTCATATACCATACCTCTTCTTTTTAATACCGGTTTTCGTGTTAGAAAGTGAACCCACGACGTCTTTGTTGGTGGCTCACTGATTGATGACACGAGGGTAAACGACTCTAGCGATTTCTTATTCAATATAATTAAAATGGAAAATTCTATATTATCTATTTTGTCCTTACATTTTTCTTATTCTTTTGAAGGGAATCCAATGTGCAAACATATTACTTTGTCAGACCTTTAGTGCATGGTGTCACGATGCCGAACGAAAGATCAAAATCGTACTCCGACTAGCGGAGCTTTTTAAGCCATACGTCCTCATACACAACATGTAAATACATATTCAATCCCATGATCTAGTTAACAAATTTTGGAGAAGTTACGTTCCACTTTTGTAATAGGCATTATGATATTTGGTTAACTTATAGAAAAGATAGTTTGAAAAATAAAAGCCAGATATATTCAGAGTAACTTTTCTTAATGTGTTTGATTTTTCTTGAATTTTTGAAATATTTTCTACTGGATTTTACCCCAATGAAACTTTATCGTTCGACTAATGCTACATATACCTTACAGTGGAATTCAACATCTTTAAAGCTCAATGAAACTTGTATATATGATATCTTGTTGATTAACTAAAGGTTTTCAATATTTATAGCTTTGATGATGCAAATCTCAACATACTGAATGGCATAGTCAGCGAGAGTATCGGCGCTGAGAAGGAGACTTTCTTTCTGGATGTGAAGTCTATTAACTGGGAAGACTATTTTACTAATATACATATCCCTGGCTTGGTGAAATATGCACTTAAGTAATAATGCATACATAAGTAACTACGATAAATAAGTTTATTGCTGTAAGGAACAACATATGTAAGCAAAATGTCATCAGGTAAGAGTATGACAGTCTACGTCATGCCTGGTATGATTGTCTACATCATGCCTCATAACCCGCTCATGTGGGATTGAGTAATGCTATTGTTTTGAATAATTCATATGCATTGTTGGACATGGAAAATCATTTTTGTTATCAGCGAATGTTACAGATTAACTATCGACTACTTGTTATAGAAACAATGGATACGTACAAAAGATTAACGTAATAATGTTTGTGATCTACTTAGAACAGATTCTCGAGGAGTTGATGACTTTTAAAGCCTCTACTTGGTTCCAAATTCTGTTTTTCATCTGTCTATAATTTTAAATTCTCTCAATGGTGGGAATTTATTTAAATTGAAAAGAATAGAAAAACTATTTTGTGACAGAAAATGATGACTGTTTACATCCTAACTCTTTCATACACAGCTCGGGCAAGATTGGGTATTATTGTAGTTGTGAGAAATGCTCTTGCCATACATTTTTTTTTTTTTTTTTCCTTTGAGCATAACTACCCATATTTTGATATTGCTAATAATCAACATGCAACTGCACGCTCCTTTTACTCCCCTATAACCAGTAAAAATTGAGTGGCTTTAGATACAAGAAAATTCTTGCTAAATCGACAAGAGTAAATTACACCGTTCGTCCTTGTGGTTTGCGTTGACTGGTGTCGTTAGTCCGTTACCAAAAAAACTGCACCGTCCGTCCTTAACGGGCAAACGTTTGGCGCCGTTAGTCCCTTCATCCGGTGGTCCCCACTAACGCTTGTTAAGTTTTGCTACACCTGAAGTCCCATGAGGGTATACTCATCATTTTGCAAACCAAAAGGACGAACGGTGCAATTTTTTTTTTGTTTATTTTTTTAACACGTTAGTAAGTTCCGTTTTAATACGTTTTCGTCTTTTTTTAATGTTTTCGTCTGTTTTTCACGTTTTCGTTTGTTTTTTTACGTTTTCATCCGTTTTTTACGTTTTCGTCTGTTTTTTACGTTTTCGTCTGTTTTTTTCAATTTTCGTTTGTTTTTTTACGCTTTCTTTTGTTTTTTTTACGTTTTTGTCTTTTTTCTTAATGTTTTTGTCCGTTTTTTTTACGTTTTCGCCCGTTTCTTTACGTTTTTGCCTGTTGTTCTAATGTTTTCATACGTTTTCGTCCATTTTTATACGTGCTCATACATTTTTATCCATTCTGATCCGTTTTTACACGTTTTCATCCTTTTTTATTCGTTTTCGTCCGTTTTTTTACGTTTTCCTCTATTTTTTACGTCTTCGTCTGGTTTTTTCCGTTTTCGTTTGTTTTTTTTGCGTTTTCGTCTGTTTTTTTTATGTTTTCGTCCATTATTTTACGTTTTCGCTCGTTTCTTTACGTTTTTGTCCGTTGTTCTAATATTTTCATACGTATTCGTCCATTTTTTTACGTTTTCATCTGTTTTCTTATGTTTTTATCTGTTTTCGCCTTTATTTTACGTTTTCGCCCGATTTTTTGTGATTAGGTAAGTATACTAAAAGAAAACTTGACATTTGATAAAAATGTTTCTGTATCGATTTAAAATCACGATATTGAACCCTTTCTGGTCCGAATCATCAAAAGCGTAAAACATGAAAGTTGTCTGAAATGATGTTTTACATCAAGACTCGCGAAATTTTAACCTGAAAATGCAAAATAAAGGTTGTTAACCTGAAATGCAAAATAACCGGAATGATGTTCATACATTTTTATCCATTCTGATCGGTTTTTTTACGTTTTGGTCTGTTTTTTTCGTTTTCGTCCATTTTTTTTGTCTGTTTTTTTTACGAAAACGAAAAAACGGATGAAAACGTAAAATAACAGACGTTAGTAAGTTCTGTTTTAATGCGTTTTCGTCTTTTTTTACGTTTTCGTTTGTTTTAATTTTTTCATACGTTTTCGTTCATTTTTATACGTATGAAAACGTATAAAAATGAACGAAAACGTATGAAAACATTAGAACAACGGACAAAAACGTAAAGAAACGGGCGAAAACGTAAAAAAAAAGTGGACGAAAACATAAAAAAACAGACGAAAACGTAAAAAAACAGACGAAATGTAAAAAAAACAAACAAAAAAGGAAAAAAAAAACCAGACGAAAACGTAAAAATAGAGGAAAACATAGAAAAACGGACGAAAACGAATAAAAGCGGATGAAAACGTGTAAAAATGGATCAGAATGGATAAAAATGTATGAACATGTATAAAAATGGACGAAAACATATGAAAACATTAGAACAACGGACAAAAACGTAAAGAAACGGGCGAAAACGTAAAAAAAGAACGAAAACATAAAAAAAATAGACGAAAACGTATAAAAAACAAAAGAAAACGTAAAAAAAACAAACGAAAATGGAAAAAAAAAAACGTACGAAAACGTAAAAAACAGACGAAAACGTAAAAAAACATACGAAAACGTGAAAAACAGACGAAAACGTAAAAAAACATACGAAAACGTGAAAAACAGACGAAAACATAAAAAAAAACAGACGAACGTATTAAAACGGAACTTACTGACATGTTAAAAAAATAAACAAAAAAAAATTGCACCGTTCGTCCTTTTGGTTTGCAAAATGACGAGTATACCCTCATGGGACTTCAGGTGTAACAACACTTAACAAGCGTTAGTGGGGACCACCGGATGGAGGGACTAACGGCGCCAAACGTTTGCCCGTTAAGGACGGACGGTGCAGTTTTTTTGGTCAAAGGACTAACGACGCCAGTCAACGTAAACCACAAAGACGAACGGTGTAATTTACTCAATCGACAATTTAGGCAAACCTAATGAGCTTTTTTGATGTTAGAAAAGAGACAAGAAAATTGACTTTTGACTGATTACAAGCTCTCTATAGAACTTTTCTTCTATGACTTTATGGACTTAGGATCAAATAAGAAGAAACCTTAAAATGAGAAGGATGAGAAATAACTATAACCACACATTAGAGATGCATTGACTTGAATTAGATGCATCCCTAATCTTTTAGATACATCCTAATATATTTTCTAGCTAAAATTAGATGCATATACATATATAAAATGCATTTTGGCAAGTTAGGCAAATGCTATGTATTTTTCGTCCTCTGCGTGTCAAATTTGTTGCAAGTGCTACTATGCATTGTTTTCACTTCAAAATCACTTTCGAAAGTAGTTGGGATGCATCTAAATGAATAGAGATGCATTTAATTTAAGTCGACGCATCTTAAATATTTGGTTATAGTTATTTCTCATCCTTCTCA
>LBNU01038169.1:55463-69676 GCA_014162995.1 Artemisia annua | reverse complement strand
TTCATAAATTTGACACCTATATTTTTATGTGTTTTTTTTCCTCAATCAAATTCTCCACCAAATTTATTAAAGTTTGACCAAATTAATTCAATTTTGACTTTTTATTGGCCAATCATATTGCTCGATTTCGCCTATGTGTCAAAATCGAGGATTCCTATTGGTCCAATTTTTTTTCCGCTAAGATTGTTCTGTCAAAAAAACTCCGAAATGATGTAATTCTTTTATTATATAAAAGATTATAAGTTTTCTTCTCACTGGATCCCTACTCTGACTTTATGTGGCAAAAAAATAATTCAAAAAAAAATTAAAAAATATATGTAGCTAAATCGACAAAACTTTGGCGAACCGTATGGTGTTTTTCTAATATTTGGCGTAATTAATACAAATCTGGGCTTGGTGAAATATGCTCCAACCTATAAGACAGTAAGACACACATCAACTATGTACCAAATGTAATGCCTCTTATGATCATGAACAAGATTCATGCACAATAATGTAGAATTTGACCCCGATCATCTTAGTAAACTCATAAATTAGTTCTCAATGATACAACATTGTCGGAAAATACAACTGCAGGGTGTTTTAAGTCATAAAAATGTGACAACATCCAAGAGTTTAACAAATAGCATGGGCCGATTTAAAATATGCAAAAGCCCAAAAGGGTGATTCTTGTAAGTGAAGCTCATGAAATGTACCTTTCCTTTCTTTTACCAGTTATACCAGTACTATGTGATGAAACAGAACTCTCGTATGTGGTGTTTCCGTTGGCTAATTGCCCATTTTCCACAGGTTCTGCAGACTTGGAGACTTCATCAGATGCTTTACAACGGCCCGGACGGGTAATGCAAAGCCAAGTTCTTAGTGACTCATCGTTGCATTCACCCGCTATGGGTACATGCCATGCCCCTCTTTCAGATTCCTGATAAATCTTACTTGAAAGTCAAATTCCTTACTCGGAAAAACCTTACTCGCAGGAAGTGTGCTGACTCGAAATAGCTTACTTGCAACCCTTACTCGAAACAGTCTAACTCGCAACCCTTACTCGACACTGTCTTACTCACAACCTTCTTACTTGGTAACACGATAGAACCTTACTCGATAAAGCTAACTCGAAAACAAGATTACTCGATAGATTAAGTTCCTTACTCGATAAATTTCTTACTCGCAGAAAGTTTCTTACTCGATGCTTTCTTACTCGATAACAATCCTTACTCGGTAATTAATTTTGAACGAAGTATAATTCCTCTTAGAAGTAATCAAGAAATAATCCTTACTAGATAAACTATAAGGAATTTTAGCTTACTCACTAAAAAAGGCTAACTCGCCAAAATTTTCTTACTCGATACTGCTTACTCGGTAAGCCTTACTCGGTTCCTAACTCGCAGAAAACAGTCCTAACTCGCAAAAGTACGATGCTAACTCGCAAAAGTACAATGCTTACTCAGTAAAACACGTAAGAACAGCCCATGAATCTAATTTTTTCACCCAAATCGAACCTAAAACAACCTATATTATCCCTTGGCGATTGATACCACTTGTAGGACCTTAGATCTAACTAAATCACTAATCTTTTAAGCACTTTGGTAACTTGAATGAAGTGTATGTTAGAGAGAGAAAGTAGAGAGATAAAGAAGGAAGACTTTTATTAATAAAACACACACATTACACACTCAAGCACCACCTCCAAATGAGGTGTGTTGAGGCTTTTATACTTCCATACATAAGTGCCTCATGTGCTTTCTTTGGGCTTGGGCTTGGACTTGGTTTACATAAACATTACAAGGCTTATATAACTTAACACATAACATATTAGCTTAACAAATCCCTAGCCCAATATTTTAACTATTTAATATTCTTACAAACACACAAAGTATTTAACTATGAGAATGACCATTACTTTTCCATATTTCTTAAATGCTAACAGTTTTTAAATTTAATCAATGAAAAAAACCTTCAACCACATACTATGTGATAAACATAAACAAACACATAACTATATCTGAAACTATGAGGTTGAATATAAGAAATTTAAAAAAACAAACAAACTCTTGGGAAAGAATTATTAACATTTGTATTTTATCAACACTTTTTAAAAAATAGTAAATTATTAACCAACCACAGATGTGATAAATAAATACGCCGTAATAAATTATTATTCAACTACAAATCTGATAAGTATAAACTAAACATCAGGTAATGATGACTATGAGGACCATTATTACTGACAAACATCAAATCGAATAGTAGCCGCTTGGAAAAAGTATAGACTGAAACATACAGTGCCGAGTGTCATTATTAGATTCTTACAGGATTTGTGATAAATATAATAGTATAAGTAATACGTGATAAAGCATAATAAAGAACAAATGTCATATCTAAAATATGCGTAACTAAACTTTATTAAAACAAACATAACAATGTCATAAGTTGATTGTTTGTGCTTTAAGTTATGAGTTCTGAAATTTTCAAATTGACCATATAATCATCGTCAATGTCATGACCAGAAGCACGCATCTGATTAACTAACATTAACGCGTGGTCCAATTTAGCTGACAATTTCTTGATATCACGAACACTCAGTACTTTGCATCCATACGTTTTAATTAACCAATCAAACATCGACTCAAAATCTTCATCGTCTATAAAAAACATTGAAATAAAATAAATGGAAATTTTTATTGTAATTTACACTTAATTATTAAAAATAACTGTTACCTGAATGATTTTTGTTTGCTTCAGAATGAATCTCGGTTTGTAGATTTTTGTCACTAAGACTTTCGTTTGGTGAAAGTTCATTGGTGTTGGCTTTTTTTTTTTTCTTTTTTTTTTTTTGAATTAGGATTTGTGTCAGACATTCTCTCACAATTTTTAAAAATATATCTCTTATTAGGCGAATATATATAGATTCATATTAGGGTTTCATATTCACATTCCAATGGATAGCATAATTTAAATATATTTTTAAAACTACCAAATAAAATGATCGTTTTTAAAAGAATAACAAACTTATCCCAAACTTCACGAGATTTAAATTAATACTAAATAACAAGAAACTATATCAATCATGACATTAGAATCAAAATATTTTTACTACGTAAAATAAATATAGAATAAAATATTATTCTCCATCATTGATATTAGATGGTCAATTTCTATAAAAATAATCCATTAAACTTTAATAACGGAATTTTTGAAATTTTGCATTATTCTGGTAGCAAATCAAAGTTTTTAAACTAATTCGTGCATGTTTTTCTCCCTTTGGGTTTGTAGAACATCTAAAATATAAGCAAATAATATAAAATGAACGTGTTACACATCTGTAGTGAATGTATTAAAATTATACAATCTAAATATACAATAATTATAATATGAACATGTTTCTGATGCATACGACCCAAGAACGAAGGTACTATTCTAATGTACAAACCAACAAATAACACACAAAAAAAAAGCAAAAAAACAAAATACAAAAAAAATTTCACACATTCTTAAATGATAAATTAATCGTCAAAACATAAACACACGAACAATTTATCATTAACAAAAAAATAAATAAAATAAATAAATTAAAAAACACGTTCACATAAGAAACTACTAAACCACATTTAATCTAAACATTTTTCCAATAACATACTCTTTCTATATACCATATCTTTCACGATACCAATTATCATAAGAAAAATTTGTTCAATGTGATTATTTTCTTCTTCTGATGAGTTGGCTCCAACAATGTTCCAGTCAAAATCCAACGTTTGTTGATTATTTTCAACATCATGTTCAGAACTCATTTCACCCGACTCTGAGTTATTGTCATCATCAGTATTCTCAACATAATACTGCTCAGCTTCTATCATTGGAATATGCGCATGCCATGTACGCAAATCACGCATCCATTCCCTATCGAACCAAGTATATGGACTGTAAAAAACTGGACCATAAAAACTATGACTTACGTACAGATAGATCTCATGCTCATTGTTTTCAGCACTTATCAAAACCTGAAAATCAGTTTCTTTTTCAATAGGCATAAGACCACCATCTACTGAAAACACTGCTTGCTTGCCAGGAATTCTATAATACAACTTCTCAAGTATATTGTATTCATTGAGGTTTGTTGAAATCCAATCTTTAATAAAACTCAAATTTATGTACTTTACTTCTATTGATGGTAATTTCACTTCGTCACCACCCCAATAAAAAATGTGGATTCTATCGGTTATAATCCTTCCACCATAATCAATGCAAACATTTAACATTCTTGATCCAAGCCCGACATGAACACTATATTTTAAAAAATACATCAAGGGTCAGGGAATATGACACACATAATAAAAAATATATAGATTACAACTTACTTGTTTGGACGATGATTGTGGCTGCCGTCAATTAAACCTGGAAATTCAGAGCACATTGTGCAATAAACATAGTTACACATGCTTTCGTTTTTGAGCTTTGGATTAAAGCTTATCTAATTTACTGTGTTTTGAAATTTGAAAAGTTCTTTTATAATATTTTTTGCCCTAAATGGTAAAGTCGGTTAAGTAGACCTACAAGCGTTAAATAATAAATACTACGGGTATTCCAAGAAAACTATTGTCAAAAATAAAACATCCAACGACGTCTTTCCAAACAGGAACTTTACGTCTGATGCGATAAAGATACATATAATAAATAATTATAACGTAACAATGTTTTTTTAGACATATGACGCTGATGTATTAACATCATATAAACCAAAAATTATAGTATGTTTAGGTTTCTGATACATATGAATCTGATATTATAACGTTACGTGAACAAAATATCATATAAGAAACACATGCAATTCTGATAAAATCAAATGAGTCTCCCCAAATCAGTTTGGAATCAGAAACATCTTCAAAAATCAGTTATATACATGAGAGACACACACAATCAAATGAAAAATATAATGTAAACATTAAATGGTAAAATTGGTTTTGTAAATAACGACATCCATACACATCGACTGAAATAAAAGATTAGAGATATTAGGTGCTTAAGAAAATTATTATATACATCTGAATTAGTGAATAAGAAATCAAAAGAATTTCTGAATAATAAATCAGAAAAATATAATAACATTTAATAATCAGAAGCATTGAATAATAAAGCAGAAACATATAATAACATAAAATAATCAAGAACACTGGATAATGAAACAGAAACATATAATATGGGATTTTATAAACAGAAACATATAATATGGGATTTTATAACATACCCCCAAAAAAATTGTATACATCTAAATCATTTAAACACAAATCATACAAACGTAAACATTAAATCCATTCAATTCATATTTTTATGGAAAATATACAAACATCTCTACGTGAATACAAAATTCAAAAACTAAATGTTTTTTCCCCGATAGCCACATCCTCGTCAGAAACAACACAATATCTTTTTTTGTACTCCATTGTGACCTTCTTAACCCTAATTTTATATAAATCATAAGCCATTTTGAGAATCTCAAATTCATTATCATCACCATCCTGCAAGCTGTGAAAAAGGAAAAAATATAAACTATTAAGAATAATATGATATATCATGTAAGTATGTTTAGAAAAAATAGTGTTATTTTTTATACATCTGGTTACGTGAAATTTCTCTGTTGGTGATCAAGCTTGTTTTAATATCTGAATACGAATCCAACGTAACCCCAACTGCGTGTAAATCATATTTTTAGTAAAGTTAAATCATCTAATCTAAAAGTAATATAAAATTGAATGATATATTAATTAATCATCTTAATAACTTACAACAACATGTATCATGTTGTACCATGATAAAAGCCAGGTCACACAAATATGTGTATGGGAATGTGACATATCTATATAAATCAACAACAAAAAAAAATCAACATAATAGTATTTTAAATAAATTTATAATTAGCTTGTTACCTCAAATCTTGTAGCATAAACCCTAAACATAATTTAGGATCATTTTATGGATCTAAAACCTTGATAATAAACTCTGTGAAAACAAAACAAAACTTATACATGAACTAATAATCAATACCAAATATAACTCAAATGTTTGCACTCACTAGATACGCCAGCAGAATCAGAAACGGAAATCATGAACATGATTCTGCCTGCAATAAAAGAACGAATACAAAACGATTAGAAGACCGATGAACGATGAGCACCCATATTAGGCGACTATTTATAGGCTCAGGATTAAGGTTTCGCAACCGTGGGCCAAAAGATAACGCGTAATTCAAATATAGAAAAGATATCGGAGAGGATAACCATCGTTTTTAAAACATTCTAGAACGTGCCTCTCATACTGCCAGAGACCCCGCGACACCAAAGTTTCAGAAAACACACCCGGTTCCAAATGGTTTTTTTATTCGCGTTTTCGACACGTCTATGTTTGGGGAGGCTCCTCAAAAAACACTTTTAACGTAGCGATATTATCTCGATTGGAAAACCAATTAACCAATGAGAGGGCTCGTTTTCAAAATGGAGCCCTCTTATTGGTTAATCGAATCCCTCGATTTGGCCAAAAGTGAGTTCTCATATTATATAAAAGATTTAATTCGGCGTTGAGAAACAAATACATGAGTACACGCAGTTAGAAAGTTCATCAATATTGTATGAATGAAACATATGTGTAATTAAAACAATAGTTAAAAGAGAACATAAAGTTGTATAAGCATATATTATATTGTTTGGTATTGATGAACTTGAATTTCTTGCAAGTATCCAAACGCATTTTGATTCATTTTTTGATGACCTTAGTTGATCTTTAGTAACCACATCTACATGAAGTTCCTGCCAACCTATGATCACAGATTTTGTAGCACTTCTTTGAATGACACATTTGTTGTACTATATATACGTGAGGTTGCCGTCTTCGTTGCAAATAACTAACTTCAATCTTCGTTTGCTCTTAACGCGAGACATGACAACATTTATTACCTAAAAATGTAAGTAATTACCACCTTTTATGGTTTTGTATAGCCTCCTTATTTTTGACATTTATATAACAAACCTTTTGAATTTCGATATATTTTATGACTATTTACCCCTCCATTTTATAACCCTCCTACTAATAGGAAAAGGGTAAAATGGTCATTGAGTTGTCACAAAATACACACAAATTTCAAATTTCAAAAGGTATATGAATCAAATAAACGCAGCGGAACAACATCACCCACACGGATCTCATATAGCCATATGATCAATAAACAAATAAACACATAAGTTTATACCTTTGTAGTTTATATGTTCCTTTTGTTTTATAATATCAACACACCTATAGTGCAGGTTAAAAAAAAAAAAAAAAAAAAAAAAAAAAAAACGGAATCATAAAATGTGACGAGTTAATTACATTTTTAGGTAATGATCCCTTACAATATATTGTTGGCCATGTGAAAACAGGATGTGAGAAGTTCAAACCCGATTGCCCAAGAGATTGTCTATAGCTTTTATTGATTGTCATAGCAAAAAAATACGAACACCACAAATATAAATTTATGTTTAAGAAAATGATATAGATAAAAAAAAATGAATTACATAAATCGAAACAATATAAACGATAAAAAGGAAACGCTAAAAATAGTGAATCAAGTTGAATTCTTTGAGTCTAATGTATTGAACCAGTTGATTAAGTCATGTTAACAAGACGTGATTAAATATAAAAGAGTTCACAAAGATAAGAAGCTATGTGTGAAGAAGAAACAAAAATTAAGTGAAGAATGTAAAAGTATTCTTGAGTCACAAGATGACTTAGTCGGGGGAGGAATTGTTAGAGAACAAAGCAAAGAAAAGACAAACTAGCGCTCCACATCTCAATGCCAAATACAGTTTTATGGTTATCCTCTAGCAACACAGGAGGTATTTTTCCTAATATCTTCCGTGCAGCATCTTCAACTAATTTTTCACGGTTGTCGTCATTTTTTTTACATAGCTTCTAGTTCCCTTGCATGATCCTCTTTTAACTCACTGATTCTCCTTTCATAGTTTGCTTCAAGCTTTCCTTGCATATTAGCATATTGACCTTTTTCAAATTCTAAACTGACTATGAGTGATTTCGCAATCTCCCTTGGCACCGTAGATGCACTACCATCTCCATTCACCTTCTTTATCAACGTATTAGGAACACCTCTACCAAAAAGTCTACAATGTCTATCATACTCTTTGTTCATAACAACCAAGAAAGGATCTGCAGGAGCACTTTCATCTTCTGGAGGATTATAGTTCCTCATTTTTTCCTTCAATATTATGTAAAAAATGAGAAGTTAACTAAACATAATAGCAATACATGATACAATTGATATAATTGTTTTAATATCATATGTATCGGCATATACATTTCCTTCCTTCCTTTGGCGTGTGCGCTCAAACATTTGAGTTAAGCTAGGTTATTCCTTGTTGGGATCTTCATTTTAACGTATTTATAATCGATATAAACATCAATAAGATGTATCATTCATGTGGATATCATGAACATCAAATATCACATAGACAACAAAGACATTAGCATTTCCTCACGAATCCTGGCAAAACTTTTTGGACCATCTGTGTCCATGTTTTTTTGAGACAAGTGCAAATCCCTTGCCGCCAAACAAAGCTTCTACATACGGTTAACAAAATTCCAATCCAATCCATGTACAACAATGGAAACTAATACAAATATATAGATAGTTTCAGTAAAGATAAATTAACATTGAATTACCATCGCATCTTTTTTGCTCCATAAAGTTAGCAACTATGAAAAATCCTTTTGTGGAATGGATTTTGGTCATTTCTTCCATCTCGTTTGCAGATCCTTTCTTGGTTGTTATGAAGTAATTACAAAAAATGATCGTTCCACTTCAATCAAAATAAGCACGGAAATTATACACTAGCACCTCACAAATAGTGTTTAAATACTTACATCTCTCAGGTGTTATAAAAGTATACTACGTATATCACAAATGGAAATGGAAAAATATCACTCACTACCTGTCATAGCACATAGATTAGCATAGGCTTGGGAAAGGATCAAAAACCTCCACAACTTTGGCGTAAGCACCAAGGATAAACTATCAAAGAGGTCTTTCAAAGGGTTGTAACGTTAGGTGTAGGGATATGATAAACACGGTTTTGTTGGATAAAGGCAATCTTTACTGGTGGCGAGTTAATCATCTTAGTAAATTACATGTACAATGTGGCGTTGCTAAGCCAAGACTCGACTCGACTTAAGCTAATAAAACAAAAATAACAAAAACTTAAAATAAACATAAAAGGAAACGGGATGGTAGTCCATATGTTTTTCTCTTTTCTTTTTCTACTTTTTTTTCTTTTTTTTTTATTTTATTTATTTTTTTTGCATACACTCTTGCCCTACTATCAAAAATAATACATCAAGGTGGCTCGGTTCTCCCCTACAGTTGAGCTTTTACATTCTTTACAAATAACTATTCTAATGACTCGAATTAAGATAATCAAAACACTTGGAGTACTTTAAAACATTTACGCATACATGGGGGTAATAATTGATGTTCTTATCCATTACTCCATACCACTAGTACTTTACCCATGAGTCCCAATCGTCCCTAAACAATATGTACAAGATATGACTCGACTTAGCAACCATGTAATCAATTAGATAATTAACTAAAGGGTTTAAACTAATGTTGTCACAACAATGCACTAAAGATGAGTGCATACAAGGAAGGCTAAGGAAATTTTGGTGTACATTTGGGGTGGATTGTAAACAAATTCTTCCTTTAAGTAAAATGCTTAAAGTTAGAAACGAAAAAGAAAGGCTCGGAGGGGTGTACTAGGTGTATCGTGTACTAAAAATGAGTACATCGCTAAGGTGTGGGAAAGTTACTTGACCAATGAAGTCAATGTAATTATAATACAGGTGTAAAACAAAGGTTATCCTAATGCCTCTTATCATGTAGTAAATCTTAACTACACAAATGTAGTCTCACTAGCGGTCTCGGGATGAATCACTAACGCAAGTTCTAGAATCTAAGTACTACCGGTACACTCACAAGCACTAATAATAAATGCTTTTCCTAACAAATATAGGGGCGAACCTCACATATTTGAGGGAAAATTTTTGAGTGGTACGGTTTTTTGTGCTAGTCGTATAACTCCTATCNAAGGTGGCTCGGTTCTCCCCTTACAGTTGAGCTTTTACATACTTTACAAATAACTATTCTAATGACTCGAATTAAGATAATCAAAACACTTGGAGTACTTTAAAACATTTACGCATACATGGGGGTAATAATTGATGTTCTTATCCATTACTCCATAACACTAGTACTTTACCCATGAGTCCCAATCGTCCCTAAACAATATGTACAAGATATGACTCGACTTAGCAACCATGTAATCAATTAGATAATTAGCTAAAGGGTTTAAACTAATGTTGTCACAACAATGCACTAAAGATGAGTGCATACAAGGAAGGCTAAGGAAATTTTGGTGTACATTTGGGGTGGATTGTAAACAAATTCTTCCTTTAAGTAAAATGCTTAAAGTTAGAAACGAAAAAGATAGGCTCGGAGGGGTGTACTAGGTGTATCGTGTACTAAAAATGAGTACATCGCTAAGGTGTGGGAAAGTTACTTGACCAATGAAGTCAATGTAATTATAATACAGGTGTAAAACAAAGGTTATCCTAATGCCTCTTATCATGTAGTAAATCCTAACTACACAAATGTAGTCTCACTAGCGGTCTCGGGATGAATCACTAACGCAAGTTCTAGAATCTAAGTACTACCGGTACACTCACAAGCACTAATAATAAATGCTTTTCCTAACAAATATAGGGGCGAACCTCACATATTTGGGGGAAAATTTTTGAGTGGTACGGTTTTTTGTGCTAGTCGTATAACTCCTATCCATGAGACGCTCATTAAGACTAAAGTTTTACTCCTATATGTTGTAAAAAAATTTAAATTTGGCGCTAAAATCGCCCTAACAAATATTTCTCTTAGTTTTATTACGCACCTACTATTAGACAAATATAACTTAAGTGTAATTGCATTCTCTAAGGTATCATCATTTACCCCCCCCCTACACTTAAGCCAAACATTGTCCCCAACGTTCAAATAAAAAGATGTAAAAGTAAATAAGGTAAAAGTATGAAACAAATACTCCCCTGATTCGTTCGGTGTGGATAATGTGGTAACATGGTTAGATCCTCCTCCAAGAAAATGAATGTGAAAAGCTTCCCTTCCAGAATGTAAATCATCTTCTTGTCCAATATAACCTGTTAAACCTGAGAAAACAAACACGGAAAACCTCGCGTAAAATCGGCGGCAAACTCTATATATAATAGAATCCTAGAAAAGAATGCATATCTATCTTCACGTTGCTTTCTAGGAATTAAAAGGATATAATGCTTGTGTAATGAATGTTTGCAGATTCCTGGAGTTTATAAGTTATGGATTTAACAAAACTTTACGATTCCGGCAGAAAAACAAAACTTGCAAAATTTTTCCAGAATTTTACACCTGACGTCGTCAGGTGGTAAGGCCTGACGCCGTCAGAGTGACCTGACAGAAATTTTATATTTTGTTTCCGGAAAATTTCCAGAAAAACCTATGCCTTAATTCTTGGAATTTCTACAAAATATTCATTATGACTCGATACAAGCATTTGACTCGAACAAATACTAATATGCATGCTAATTTAATATTGTTATGATTCATGTTCAATCTTGTTCTCATAAACAAATTTGGATTTCTCTTACACTTATCTTTTGCAAAATACCTTTATATGTAGTTAAGACGAAGTTAAAAACAAAAGAAAGCATTTTCACAATTTATATTTGAACATGAAAAATAAACAAAAAGAATAAGATATGCATACGAAAACAAATAAAATCAAATAAACAAACAATCAAACAAATAAAGCTTGGGTTGCCTCCCAAGAAGCGCTTGTTTTTATTCGAGTCACGAGCCTGACTCTACCCTTATTTAACGGAAATAAGGGAGGTTTTCCCTACACTTAGGATTAAGTGCGGGTGAAAGTAGCGATACACACCATCTCGGTGGAAGTATGCCTCGTGAGGAAAGAGTGGTGGATGAATTATATGCTCAAAGAGGTGTGCTCCTTTTATTATGACCTTACCTAGTTCACTTTGGTTAATGGGTGAGTTAAAGTTTTCTCCTAAAAAGTGTGACAACTGGTAAATTTGGGTGTCTTTTAAAAACTTCCGCATTACTATTTTTTATAAACCCGAGAATTTAAGTATAAAGATTTTAAGTAATTTTGAGAAATCTGGATTGAAAGGTTGAAACTATACGAAACGTTTATCGTTTTGAGTAATAATTAGGCTATTTATGTACTTCGCGTTAGGCACTATTTGACTTTGGCACTAGAAATCCTAATGAAACGTGTTTTTGGACAAGTAACGTTTGAGAATCTTTTGACATAAGAATTCACTTAGTTTAACCAAGTCGTGAGAATATGTTTTAAAATGGGTCTACTATTTAACGAACTATTGAAAATACCTTGGGGAATTATTTGTAAAACACGAGGTGTGTATTTAAAAACAATTCGGTGGCTACCGGCTAAGCTTAAAAACTCAAAAATTTATATTTGGAGAAGTTTAAGAAAAATGAAAGTTTTGGGGTTCCTATTTTAACTAAACTCTAAAACTAACAACTAAGGGGACCATTTTTGCCAATTGCTCAAACTTGCAACTAGATAATCTCCCTTATCCCATTTTCTTCCCAAATCAAAACCCTAACCCCCTCCCTCTCCCTCTCTTGCGCCGGCCACACACCAAAAACATACACACACTCATTTTTTTTATAATCCAAGCTCAAAAACATAATCCCCATCATTTTCCCATCATCCCTATATAATTTTTATACATCAAAACGACCTAAAACACAAAAACCCAATTAAATTCGTGGCTCATATAGTCATTTTCATCACTTCTGTTGTTGAAATCTTGTTTGGTTAGAAGAAAAGGTTAAGTGGTAAGTATTTCTTGAAGGTTTGACTTTGTTACAAGTCAAACCCACGAAAATTTGTTATGTTTGGGTTAAACTAAGTGGGTTTTGATGTTTTAAAACATTTTGGTTAATAAAAACACAAGAGAAACAAGTTTGGTATCGTTTGGAAGTGGTTTGGATTCGGATTTGTGGTCAACCCGTGGGTTTGACCCACGACCCACTAATATTTTGGTGGTTTTGACCCATTTTGATGATATTGGTTGATGTGTTATGTTCCTAGTATGATTTGGTAATGATTTGGTAGTGTTTGGAACAAGTTTGGTAAGATTTAGGTGTGTTTGGTTATGTTGTCGAGCACCTAAGGCCCTAGGCCGAAGGTTGTGGCTCGTTTCCCAAGGTCACCGTGGCCTAGTGGGCACGGGTTAGTCCTTGTGGTCATTTTGTGGTTATTTACTTGGTACTTGTATGATTTGGTTGCTCGTATTGCACGTTATGTGAAATTGTGACGAAAGTGGTAATATGTTAAGTTATGTCGGAATATATACTTGAAAATGGTAAAATATGCTAGAGTTGTCGGAAAATATTGGTAAACGTGGCTTATTATGGTTAATGAGCTTAAGGTTAACGTTTATGTGTATTACGTGGATTATGTGAAACGGTAAAATGAATTGGTGAAATAAATATTATGTGGATTGTTTGGATGAAATATGTGACTATGTGTATATATTTACGTTTTGTGACTAACGTTTGTTTCATGTGGCTCGTGAACGACATTATGTTTGGTTGAATTTCTGGAGTTATAAGGTTGAATACATTTAGTGTGATGGAGATAGGTTAGAACGAGTGTCGTAGACGACCTCGAGTGTTTGGAGTTTTGGAGTATTATTGGACATCGGGATATATATATTTGTGTTGATTATTGTTGGTGCATGTTGATGTCGCCTTGACTTTCTAGTCTTGGTTGACTTCGACGATGCCGTTACATTTGGATATTGGACTTTGACTAGTTATGTGTACGGGAGGTCATGACTCGGACACGTGGACTTGAGTATGTAATAATTCGTTAGAAATCGTTTATTCCAACGAACTTAAATATTAAGTGAGTTTGTATGTGTACGTATATATATATAATTGCTAGCACATATATATGTATGTACGTATATTAACTTACATAGTAACTAAGTGTTGTAATAAATGGATAATAATAACGCAACGATAAATATTAATCGTTAAAGTTAATACTTATCGACGCCTTATTAAAATATGACTAACGAAT
>LBNU01038169.1:38344-48900 GCA_014162995.1 Artemisia annua | reverse complement strand
AGCTCGTTTATACGTATAGACAATATATATATCTATATATTTCAAAGGCTCGTTTAGGCTCGCGGGCCTACTCGAGCTTTTTGTATAGAGCTCGGGCTCGAGCTCGATTATTAAATGAGCCCAAACTTAGGCTCGAGCTCGGGCTCGAGCTCGTTTAGGCTCGGCTCGTTCGAGCTTTTTACCGATCCGATCCCGAGCTTTTCACGAGCGGCTCGGCTCGTTTCCACCCCTAGTGGTTGCGTATTGTGATTGTTATTGAGATTATATTTGGCTTATAGCTAATGAGTCGAGACTTTGTCTCTAGAATCCCCAATACGATACCAAAGGATACCTAAAAGATATCAAGCGATAATAAGCGTTTTCAAGGAAAGAAAGGATCATTTGGAAAGTAAAAGAAAACCCATTGGGATTATTGGGAGTATATTTATTTTAAGAAGTGGTATTGAGCGAAAGTATATATACTTGGATAGGTCGTGCCGAGTCAATAGTTGCTGTGAAGTCTTAGCTGAATTTTCTTTGCTTACTCGTATATTGATTGCTTGCTATTTCGAGGTGAGTTTATAGACCCACTTTTACTCGCATTTATTTTCGAATGATTTCTAAACTTGGGGGAGAAAACATGCTACCCATTTCTTGGACCTGCTATAAATTGTTTTGCTATTGTGTTGGCTAGATTAGGATAGACGAGTAGTTGTGGACTTAAACTAGGGCGATACCCTGGTTTGGAGTAGACACTACTACGGCCTAGTTCGGGGCAGTAACGGGTGGTTCCTTACTGTTAAGTGATCCCGGCTAGTGTACCGTCGAGATGTGGCCCGCTCGCCCCTGACCCTCCGCCTTCGTGAAAGGTGGTAAACTAGTATGAGTATGATTGTGATGGATATGGAATTGTGATAAGTATAGTATGATTGTCTATGCCTGCCCTAGTCATACACATAGCGCTAAATCCTTCAGGTCCCGTAAGTATTTTGAATGATTAAACTCTATGAACTCACCAGCGAAAGCTGACTTTTTAAGCATGTTTTTCTCAGGTAATTGATGAATGCTTTTTGCTTGGACTTTGGTGAAGCTTGCTTTGGACTTGGTTTGGTTTGAGGAGATCGATGTAACTCTGATAATTACTTTTGGACCTATCTTTTTTGCTTTATAATTGGGCCTATAAACCCTAAGATCTTGGAATAAATGTAAACTTTAACTTTGTTGAATTGGTTGACGTTTATTGCTTATCTAAGATCTTGTTATCTATACATGTGATGGTACCAATCCCCGTAACACCACAAAAGCTTGTAAGTCTTCCGCTGTACGATTTTTGGGGGTGTTACAAAAAGGGATCATCTTCTATCAACTTTGAGAGACTTCTAGTTGGGAATCCATCTTGACCTAATAAACCCGGTTTAAACCCATAATGTTTCTTGTGATCAATCATAAATGGGTGATGTAAGTATGTAAGGTCATGGTTCACTCCTATGTCAGCTTCCTCTCTACAAGGCTTAGAGTCTACTACCTTCAACGCAAAACTACCCGGACTATATGGTTTGATTGGTGGATCGGGACCTTTTTCAATTCCTAAATTTTCGTCCAAGGATGGAAGATTAGGTAACAGATTTGGTTGAGGCTCCGGTTCATCAAAACTAGGAACTTCCTTAGAGCTAAGAGAAAGGTTGTGACTACAAGTATTCAAACATATTTCATCTAGTTGTGTTTGGTCCAAGGGTTCTACCTCTATTGGGATTCTTATAGTCTCTTCTACTTCTTCCGAGTAAGTCACGGGTGGTGTGTATCCTCAAGTGATGGTGGGAGTTGTGGGGTACATTGTAGGTTGGCATTATTTTCCTCATCATTCCTCGTGTCAAGATCACCTATATCCTCATCATGTGTTTTAGTAGAATCTAACCCAAACATGTTCCTGTGTATCTCAAATCCTTCTCTAGCCATTTTAAGTTCTAAGTCCGATTCATAAGAATCTTCCTCAATAACTTGATTACTATGTTCAATTTGCCTAAAGGATTCATCATGTGTTCCTTGAGATTCGAAGTCATTGATCATAAAACCTAGGTCTTTTTGCTCAATATGATCATGTTCAGCTAAATCCTCTTTAATTGTTTCCTCAAGTTGTGATGTATATAAACCCATTAATTCATTAAACTTTTGGTTCACGGTTAGGAGGCTTTCCTCAAAAATTTTCCAAAGGGTCTTATTAAAAGTAATTGATCCTAACAATGATTATTTAATAGAAGCCACACATGCACATAATTCATCAAACCTATCAAACTTTACACCCATCTCCTCTTGTATATATCTAAGATCACTTAAAAATTCATTGGAACAACAGGAAGCAAATCTATCTGAGTAAATTAATTGTTCCTCTATTGTTAATGATCTAAATGGAATTTCATCTGCCATGGTGACAAATGAAAATGGTTTTACAAAAAAAGGGCACAAAGAAAAAGATAGACTACAAGAAAGCTAATAAAAAGAAAATAAAAATCTCACTAGATAGGAATCTAATGAGTAGACATAATAAAAATAAATTTCAACCTAAGCAATAACTATTCCCCGGCAGCGGCGCCAAAAACTTGATGCGTGGATTGCAGCCTACGCAAAAGGTTTTACCTCTCAAGGGATCTTGAGAAGCTTGCAATCCCCACCAGGCAGTGTACCTGACCGATGTAGTATAGTGTAGTGGCAAGTACCGGGGGATTGATCGTTCTACTTGGGGAATAATGTTCGTTAGGATTGAAAACTACTCTAATTAGGCCTAAGGGTGAGGGATGATTCTTTTTATATTTTTATATTTTATGAAAGCAAGTAAAATCTCGGTTTTGAAGGAGTGGGCGGAATTAGTGGCTAGTCAACTAACCCAAATAACTACAAATGCAATAAAAGTAAAATGACAAGAAAGTAAATGTGAGAAAAATTTATATGGAGAAAAACGTGTTTACTTAGGTTTCACTACTCCCTAGTTATCTTTTATTGGTTGATTAATTTGTTACAATTGCGTGGATGACGGGTTGTATTCCTTAATACCATTCGTGGGGGCGTGTACGTCCTTCCCCAACTCTATAAGATCCTATCTCTTCCTATGACGACACGTTTAGTATCCTATCATGGCCTCATTAATATTCTCTTATGCATTAAACAAAACCAATTAAATCGTAGTACAGATCCGATTCATATTTCCTAAGACGTTCAAGCAAGTTACCAATGGGAAGTTAGCCAGTTTTCTTAAGCCTAACATTGAAATCATTCATCCACAACAATTAATAACCAACCATCAACCAATAATCAATAGCTAGGTTTCATTATATCTAAGCAAACACAAGAAAAACCTAGCCTAACATGTTAATGTAAAGACAAGCATAAGATAGAATCAAACAACACATAGACATATTGAATGATTAATGGAAGACTTATCTTTAATTAAGCATGGATGAAACAAGGGTGAAAAACCCTTAAAAATACTGTAAAACTCGACCTAGGGTTTATCCCAAAGTTCTCCCAAAAGTTCTCTCCTTAATGAATGAAAAATAGAAAACTGTATATAGATTTTACATCTTGACGGCGTCACGTTGTAGCCCCTGACGCCGTCACCTCGCCGCCAAAGTAACTCTCGGATTGCTCAGATCCACTCTTGACGCCGTCACCTTTTAAAACCTTCTGGGCTGTCTCCTTTTGCTCCAACACATGACGGCCTAGGCGTCACAAAGGGTGACGCCGTCACGCTTTAAATCTCAAAATCTTTCTGGCGCGTCTCGTGTAAACTTCATATCCACCTCTTTGTCAACACATGACGCCGTCACCTTGTAAGGTGTGACGCCGTCAGGTACTGTTTCAAGCATATTTTGAGACTTTGTCGTTTTCTTCACTTTTATGCTCCAAAAACGTCTAAAATGCTTCCTTTTCCAGATTTCTTCTCCAAAGTACCTAAAATGACAAAAGGAACGATTTAAGGCAATATTTAATCAAATAATTACGGATTAGGGCTTAAATGACCCCCTAAAAACGTAACACTTTTCGCCTCATCAGAATTCTTAGCAGGTGTTTGATGTCATTGATAACACTATGGGTATCAACCAATGGTCTAAAATATGGGTGTCCTTTACATTGATGATTTAGGCCAATTGTAAAGAAAGTTGCACTAAAGTGAAAGGTCGGTAAGGATTCGAACAATCCTAAAAGACTTGCGAATGTACTCTTTGTCATTTTTTTTCATGCATTTATAATTTACTTATATAAGTTATTATAATTTCCTTATATAGTTCGGTCTCAGAGAAAAGTTATTTTTATACATTATACATAAACGTAAGATTAAATTTGAGTTCTACCCATTACATATTTTTTTGTTTCTCTTTATGTAATAAAGAAGTTATTGTTTAAGCATCTATGCTAATTTGGTAATTTTATGATCAAACATGAGAAGTAAATAGCCCAAACTTATAAAAATATAATTTTCTAAACAAAAAGGTACATTAGTAAACATGGTATGATGGTTATTCATAATCAAGGAAATGAATCAATCTTCAAAGCTATCTAAATATGCTACATATTTTAACGAAAATATAAATAAAAGAAATACCACAACACATCGTAAATTGATCGCATGGGTTTGCAAAACTAAAAGCATATATCACTAACATCTCATGCAAGTCAAGTATCATCATGTGATTTTGCTTGAATAATAAAATATAATTTTTAATCCAAAAGCATTCTCCTAAAATAATAGGTAAATTATAACATATATACATATGATTTTGTATTTTTAGTATTCCAAGTAAAATCAATTGCAACATGTTAAGTGATTCATTTCTTAATCGATAATAATACATAATCGAAACGAAATTTTAAAAACCCTGTGCGTGCACAAGTATTATAACTAGTTTATCCATCTACAAGAAACACAAGACGAGAAAAATAGCTTGCCTCTCACCTATATATCCTTAACTCTAGTGATACATGGCCTAGTTCATCAGGCTTGCCAAACCTAGAAGATACGTTAACCAAAATTGTGACTTCAATAGCAACCCTATCAAAAAGTTAATGTTTATGACAAAAGCGAAAGAGAAAATTAAAAACGTATTCACTTTTAGATGAAGATATATGAATATACAAGGGAAGACAACTTTGAGTATGTGTGAGATCTCATATTCAATTTCTACTAGGTGCAAATAACATAAAGTGGTCATGCAAACCTCTTGAAAAGGGAGGGCTTTATCCGGTTTGAATTTTTGTGGCCAGGACAGGTCTGGAATTTATGTTGAGGTGATGTGAGATTAATCAACGGATCAATGCCAAACAAATTTTGTATAAAATATTATTTANAAAACGTAAAATAAAATATGTGTTTTTTAGGATGAAACGGGAAGACGTTGGCGGCTGTACTTATTAAACGTTCATCCAAATTTACGAAAATTATATTTTTAGAAAACGCCTGTAAACGAAACAAATTAAATAGTATTCCCTTCGCTGTTAGCTGGCTCTAGCTCTTTTCTAAATTGAATTGTATATATATCTAGCATTGCAGCTTTAATTATAGAATTGTAGGAAAATACAGATTCTGGTCATTTTAATGCTCTAGACTAATGTATATCATCAAATTAATATCCACGTGTACAAGGATAAGAATTAACTGTGCCATAAATTAGTTTATTTTACAAGACGTTTCAAGTCGCATGAAACCAACCAACGTCATATCTATATAATGTGCATAGAATTGTGAAGGCTTTTAAGCTATCTTCTCTCAAACTTTCATGGAAATGGAAAGCATTTTGGAATATTTAAACAATAAGACTATCTTAGTCACAGGTGCCACTGGATTTCTCGGCAAACGTAATATTTCTCGCTCAATCACCTCCGAAATGGAGATTGATATTTGATTCTGATTCTGTTCATATATATATCCTGCAGTTTTCGTTGAAAAGATACTAAGGGTACAACCAAATATAAAAAAAATCTATCTTCTTATAAGAGCTTCAAATCCAAACACGGCCTCGCATCGCATGCATTCCGAGGTACGTGTAAAATCTATTTGTGAGTATATATGACATTTGTTGCAACACTAATTTTAATTTATGTCGTACTTGTGTTGTGTACGTACGTGATAAATATGTTTATAAACTCTCCTTATCCCAAATTGACACATATATCGTTCTATTATAAATTCATAACTAGTTTTGTCATTAATTTATATGACTTATATATGTAGATCATTGGCAAGGATCTATTTCGGGCCATAAAAGAAAACCATGGTGCAAATATGAACATATTCATATCTGAAAAGGTTACGCCAGTGGCTGGTGATATCGACTTGGAAAATTTTGGAGTGTTGAACTCTGATTTGTTTAAAGAAATGTGGGAACAAGTGGATGTTATTGTTAACTCTGCTGCCGCTACAAACTTTGATGAAAGGTATCACGAACATCCACAGTTATTTTTATGATGGTAATTGATTTGCACACTTTTATTTTTAATTGGGACACTTCAAATACTGCATCAGGCATTTGTACCATATTTACATCCTTCTTTAATTACTTGTACTGTGAGTGTGCCAATAAAAAATTAGAGTGTGCAAATCACCTCCCTTTTATGATGGTCATCTCGTGATCGCATTTAATAATCGTAGGAATTAAAAGTCTTCAAATATCAATGTAATTCTACTAAATGATTTCATATATGTTTTCTGAGTTGGTAGATACGATATGGCATTCTCAACAAATACACTTGGAGCTAAGCATGTTTCTTACTTCGTCAATCAATGCATCAACATAAAACTACTTCTTCATGTATCCACAGGTTAGTATATATATTATAGCGAAAGTAATTAACTCTTTGTACATCATTTTTTGAAGGATTGTGATATAATCTGTGATGTCAAAACAAAAAAATACATTGAAGGCATACATATAAATTATTACTCCGTAAACAACAACTGAAACATGTTAATATAACTCTTAACTTTGTCTTGTATCAGCATTTGTCTCAGGTGAACAGTCTGGAGTCATACTGGAAACACCATTAAAGATGAACGAGACACTAAATGGAAAAAACAATCTCGACATTAAGGAGGAGATGAAGGTGATACAAGAAAGACGTAGACTGCTCGCTGATAAGAAAGCTAATGAAGAAGCCATCTCAGCTGACATGAAGGAATTTGGTATCCAAAGGTTTGCCACATGACGTTCTAAAAAAAATATTTTATTTGTTATTTGAACAATCGGTTCAATACATGGGCTAGGTTTCGACTAAATTTATAAGAATGAATTCAAGTACTGAAATAATTCGTCATACTAACTGTTTCAAGGGCAAAGTTGCATGGATGGCCAAATACTTATGTTTTCACCAAGGCAATGGGGGAGATGCTATTGTTCGACGGATTAAGACAGGATGTGTCACTGGTCATAGTACGTCCTACCATCATCACTAGTACATATAAAGAACCGTTTCCCGGATGGATTGAAGGCGTCAAGTAAATCAAATTACATTCTATTGACAGTAGATAGAAAAATTAGTGTAACAGTAGCCAACCATTACTGTACTTTATTATTCTAAATAATATCATGAACCTAACTAAACTAATTTTCCAGAACTATTGATGGTATCATTGCTACATATGGCAGGGGTAGGGTATCTTGCTTACTTGCAGAACTTAGCAAAGTACTTGACGTGGTAATTTTTTATTTTATTTTTTAATTTTTGAACAGCCAATTACTTGACGTGGTAATTTACCTAATAATATATATGACTGTGATATATATCCTCAAAAATGTTGTACATGTACACTATTATGAGGTCTGTTGCATGCACTTAAGGGGGGTGTCAGTCATACCTCACCATGATTCGTCATTAACCAATCAAAGCAAGCCAACACATTTCATGATTCACCATACCTCACCATACTTTTTTAGTAGCAACCATGACTCAAAGGGATATTTTTTTATTTTTTTTTATTTTTATTTTTTATTTTTTTTTTATTTTTTTTTTGGGAAAGCCTCAAACGGCTATATAATTAATGCCCAACGTTCGGATTCTTTTAATGAGTCTTCCATGCCAATTCGGTAATGTTTACCGATCCACTTGCCGAATTCTTCATACCGCGAGACTGGCAATGGCCATGCCGATCGGCATGGTCCATGCCGAAGGTTATACCGAATTGCCACCCCCTAAATGACCAACAACTGAGATAACATGTTGTTGGTTATCTCTTTCTATAAACTTACAAAATAAAAAGGGAATCATGACGTGACAGAGACAATTTTGTAAAACACGCAGATACCGGCAGACATGGTGATTAATGCTATGATTGTAGGGATGGTGGCTCATACAAAGCAACCTTACTCAAAGATCATTTATCATGTCGGATCATCCACGACAAACCCAATGAAAGTTTCTAGCTTCAAGAACTACATGTATGATTACTTTGCTAATCAACCACTAAGAAACCGACAAGGAAACCCCATTATACCAACAACTAATGTTACACTGTTAAATTCCATGTCTAGCTTTCAGAGATATATGACGGTCCGCTATATAATGCCCTTAAAGGTATTCTCATCCATTGATCATTTCTAAGATCTAATGTGAATATATATATATATATATATATATATATATATATATATATATATATATATATATATATATATATATATATATATATATATATATATATATATATATATATAGTGTATCTTTATTTTCAGAACCCTGCTAAGTGCGGGAACTGCGAGAACTCCAATTTTGCATTAGAAAACATGCATGTTCATATAAAACATGTATGTTTCTTACATACACCTTAATACACATACATGCATAAAANATATATATTGAACATAGGAAAGTCTATATATCAAATATTTTTAACGTTTTTTTTTTTCTTTTGAAGGGAGTTAAATATATAAACATAATACTTTTTCGGGCTTTTAATGCATGGTATCTCGATGCTGATCGAAAGATCAAAATCATGCTTCGGTTAGCAGATCTTTACAAGCCATATGTTCTCATCAACATCATGTAAGTAGTCTTTCATTTGACTAATGCTTTAGTTAAGTAAACTATAAAGAAGATAAGTTCCACTTTTATAACAAGCATAAGGATAATATACAATTTCATCAAGGAGCTATATGAAGGGGTAAAAATACGTGGTGAAAAAACGAAAACCAAAACATATGTGCATCTGCATGTATACACATATATTTTGCCCACGAACTTAACCTCTTTTGTAAGAATATTACAGTAACATTTTACATACGATCTTGTTGATCTCTTAAAGTTTTCATAATTCATAGATATGATGATGCAAATCTCAAGACACTGCATGGCGCTCTCAGAGAGTGCAAAAAAGCTGAGAAAGAGATGTTCTATTTTGATGTGAAGTCTGTTAACTGGGAAGACTATTTTAAGAATATACATATCCCTGGCTTGGTGAAGTACGCACTCAGGTAATAATACACATCCAAGTAACAACAAAACTATATAACTTCTCTTGCTGTTTATTACAATGTAAGAAAATAGTATTGATAATGTGCAACAAAGTAAGACAGATATGCCAATATATGTTCGTTTTTTGTCTGAATGTCTTTGTTACCGGTGGATTTGGAAAAGAATCAGTATTGACGAGTTAAAAAGAGACGGAGTTGACAGATATAATCGATGAACACATATATGTGATTTATAACTAAACGATAAATTTCATGAGTTAGCGGAGTTAATTAGATAACCTTTTAGTTTCTATAATTTCCTTTTATGTATCCTGGTGAAATTCCAAGTTTTAATGAACAATGTAATGCTTATGTGGTCATGATCGAAGATTATAGAAGAACACCAATGTATATTTTTAGATGCAACTACCTTAGTTAATTAACACATAAATTATCTCTCAATGATACAACAGAGTTGAAGGAAAAGGACCAAAGCATGGTTATCTCAAGTCATCAAAATTGTGAAAATATCCAAGCTTTCAAGAAACTTGTATGGACCAACTTAAATTATACTGAGGTTCAAAAGATCTACCTTTCCTTTCTGTTACCAGTTATAGATTTATGTGAAGAACTAATGCTCTCATACATTTTTACCAGGTTCTGTAGACTTGGAGACTTCATCTTTATACCTAGAGGACGGAACTGGCAAAATGCAAAGCCAAGTTCTTAGTGACTCGTCATTGTAGCAAAGTATAATAATTAAGTGAAACACAGATCTGGAAATGTTTCACTAATATATGCCAATAAAACCGTTTTTAGTTGTACTGATATGTATCCGTTTTTAGTTGTACTGATATGTATGTTTCTTTCTCATATTGAACCTGGTTTTATGTTATATTAAACTTTACTTTACTTGTAAGAAGAAGAGTACAAAGAAATTACTAATCTATTGTTACCGGCAAGTTCATTAACACAATTTTGTGCATTATAGCTACCAAGTTCATTTACCAATACACATGATGAATTTATTCGTTCACGTAGCTAGCACGAATTTAAGGTGCGTTCACTTTATGGGATTGGGGATGGGTTTGGGACTTTGGTACCCGATCCTTTAGAAAGTAGAAAAAAATAAAAAGTTTAAAA
>LBNU01038169.1:24146-38241 GCA_014162995.1 Artemisia annua | reverse complement strand
CGGTACATGTGACTCCATTCTATCAGGTAAAATATGTCACTCAAATTGAGAGTTCATTATGTTCTTCGAGCATATATTAGAATCTGTGAGGATGAATCTTGGTAACACGATAAGTATAAAAGAACGCTTGGTAGCATATAGTATGCTGGTGGCAAACCTCACCAGTGAATATATTGTATAAATTGTCACCTGAGTCACATACAAGTTTCTTGATTTTTAAAAGCGTGGTATAATATCTTTTGCGACAGATTATCTGATGAATCTTCGACATAGATTATTTATACATGCTAATATATGTCCTTCTTTCCATTCATCAACTCTTGTGTTATATTAACAGTTTATCTGTCAAAGAGATATTTTAAAACTTCTTGTACCTATTAACTGATTTTTTAAAAATACATTTGTTCATCATTTACTTTGGTTTCATCAATTTTAGGTCATCAATTTTTTCAGGATCATCAATTTCAGTTCATTCAAATTGGATCAAATGTTTTGGGTTCATCAATTTTAGGTTCATCAAATTTCGGGTTCATCAATTTCAGGTTCATCCAATTTCAAGTTATCAATTTTGATCAAATGTTTGGTTGTCTTAAATTTCAAACGCACATATCTCTTAAACGACAAACTTTTAAAAAAAAAACCGATTTCACCATAATTTTTATAATTTAATTCTCTTTAATTTGGTATAAATCTTGTTAATTATTTCAATTTTTTTTTTTTACATATTCAATGGTTTTTATTTTCTTGATGTTTTTGGTATTTTTGGCCATATTTTTTACTTTTAAATCTATCAAATCATAATAAACTTAAAACACGAAAGTTGTAGATTTTGGTTCACTCTTTATCAAGAAATTTGAATCACTCAAATTCGATATGATATGAGTGAGATATCGCATATTAAAGATGACGCTTTAGTCATTTTTGTTGCACACCACGTGTTTGATGAAATGTCTAGCTTAGATTTTTAGTGTTAAAATCGAGTTAAATGCACTAATTTTTGTACAATAATGCACCTTTAGTCATTTTATTAATGTAAGATTCAAAAAGTTTTTTTTTTAACTCATGAACCTTATTAACTGATTTTTAAAAAAGACATTTTGTTCATCAGTTACTTTGGTTCATCAATTTTAGGTTCATCAATTTTTTCAGATTCATCAATTTCAGGTTCATCAAATTTGATCAAATGTTTGGGTTCATCAATTTTTTCAGGTTCATCAAATTTCGGGTTCATCAATTTCAGGTTCATCAATTTTCAAGTTCATCAATTTTGATCAAATGTTTGGGTTCATCAAATTGATCACAATTCATTTCAGGTTCATCAAATTTCAGATTCATCGATTTTTTCAGGTTCATCAATTTGATCAAATGTTTGGGTTCATCAATTTGATCAAATGTTTGGGTTCATCAATTCTATTTAATAAAACAAACTGATAGTTTTGGTAAACTGAAAATAATTTAACCAATTAGTGCATTTAAATATATTTTTATATGAAAAATCTCTTTTAGTCATTTTATCAAACACTTTGTGTGCACTAAATATGATTAAGACGTCATCTTTAACGTGCGATATCTCACTCATATCATATCGGATTTGAGTGATTCAAATTTTTGGGTAAAGAATGGCCAAGAAGCTACAAAATTCGGCCTTTAAACTAGACAAAATTAGAGCCGAAAATGCTAAAATTTTCAAGAAAATCATGATCAAATGAATATGTCAAAAAAAAAGTTTCGAAAAAATTAAAAAGATTTATACCAAATTAAAGAGGATTAAATTTTAAAAATTATATACCCCACACGAAACAAAATTGAAGAAAAAACCCTAAACCGATCCCCCTAAGGCGATTATGGCGATTTCCTAAAAACCCTAAACCAAAATCGATCGCAGAAAAAAAAAAAAAATCGTTCTTNCTAACCTAAAATATTTAAAAAAAATGTGGGGGACACATGGCACTAGCTTAGTGACTTTATAGACTTTTTAAAATTTTTTTTTTCACATCATCGCAACTCGGGAGTCGGAAATAAAATCAATGTTTAATTTCATTAGAAATTATTTTATGAAGTAAAAGCATAAGTGCACTTTATAAAATCAAACTAGCTAAATGACCCGTCAAATTGACGAGGGGTTTTTTTTTAAAGACGAATGAAAATAGATAATGACTTATATATTATTTATTAGGCGTTGAGAAACAAACACATAACTATAAGCAGTTAAAAAGTTCATCAACATTATACGAATGAAACATATGTATAATTAAAACAATAGTTAAATAACTAAAAAAAGAGAACATAAAGTTAGATAAGCATATATTAAATTATTTGGTGTTGATGAACTTGAATTTCTTGCGAGTATACAAACGCAATTTGATTCATTTTTCGATGACCTAAGTCGATCTTTAGTAACCACATCTACGTGAAGTTAATTAATTAATTTCTATTGAAGTTCCTGCCAACCAACGATCACAGATTTTGTAGCACTTCTTTGTATACCACATTCTTCGTGCTATATCAGGTTGCCATCTTCGTTGCAAATAACTATATATCTTCAATCTTGTTTTGCTCTTAACGCGAGACACGACAACATTTATTATCTAGAAATGTAACTAACTTACATCTTTTATGATTTTGTATAGCCTCCATATTTTTTACGTTTATACAACAAACCTTTTGAATTTTGATATATTTTGTGACCATACCCTCCATTTTATAACCCTCGAGGAAAAGGGTAAAATGGTTATTTAATTGTCACAAAATACATGCGAATGTCAAAAATTCAAAAGGTTTGTTATATGATGGTAAAAAAAGGCTACACAAAATCATAAAATGTGACAAGTTAGTTACATTTTTAGGTAATGATCCCTGACAATATATTGTTGGCTATGTGAAAACAGAAGGTGGGAAGTACAAACCCTATTTCCCAAGAGATTAGCCATAGCTTTTATTGATTTTCATAGCAAAAAATATGAACACCACAAATATAAATGTATATTTAAGGAAATGATACATATAAAACAAATTAAAAACATAAACCAAAAAAATAAAAACGATAAAAAGGAAACGTTAAAAATAGTGAATGACATAGGATTATCTGAATCATTCCCATAGAGTAATAGTGCGTTGAACCAATTGATTAAGTCATGTTAACAAGATATGAGTAAATATAAAAGTGTTCACAAAGAGAAGAAGCTGTGTGTGAAGAAGAAACAAAAATTAAGTGAAGGATGTAAAAGTGTTCTTGAGTCAGAAGATGACTTAGTCACGAGGAGGAATTTTTTTTAAAGAACAACGCAAAGAAAAAGAAAAGGCAAACTAGCGATCCACATCTCAATGCCAAATACAGTTTTATGGCTATCCTCTGGCACTACATATTTGGGTGTATGAGGCTATGTCTAGTAAACTTGGTTCTATGTATGGCCATTATAACCCAAAAGCTGTTTTTTCTGAGATGCTTAACTAGTTGTCCAAAAGTATTGCAAAAGCAAAGGAAGTGCAAAAAAGTAACACCCCGATTTTTATGATAATGATTTTATAAATAGTATATAATTTAAAGGCTTGTTATAATATAGTTTATAGTTGTCTTTAACTAGAAGGACCTTTTACGAAAAGAATTAATGCAAAATAGGACAGACCTTACACGCAACAGATAGACTAATGGGATCTAACTTTGCCAAAGAGATGAAAGCTACAAGAAATAATATGCCCTTAAGCATGAGTTAGAATGTGCAAGGGATTAAACCTAATTTCAAAAAGAAATGCAAGCTTGAGCCAGTATAAATATATATATATATATATATATATACACAAAAAGCATTACCAGTGCGAGATCATATGAAAAAAGTCAACATGGATTCGTACGCAGTCGAGCTTTAACCATCATCAACGGTGGCATAATTGGCATTAGATCTGTTAAGAATTGGACCAATAAACATTAATACTTGAAATTTTATGATTAAATTGAATTTTAGAGAAAGATTGCATATACTTGGTTTGTTGATCGATGATTTTCGAAGTCAGTCGTCAACTAGAAACATGTAAAAGTGATTTAGGGTTTATGTTTATGTGGTCTAGGAGAAAAGAAAGAAGGGGGAGAAATCCCGCTCAAAAGGAAAGCGAAAAACTGGAAGAAGAAAGCAAAGTGAAAAAAAGAAGGGGGGAGAAATCCCGCTCAAAAAGAAAAAATGAAACAAATAAAGCCGGGTTTTGTAACACCCCCAAAATCTGGTTTAGCGGAAGCGTACATGCATTGGGGCGCTACAAAATCGGTATCACAACACAAGGTACAAAGAACAGTTTTACCTCAACCGTTTAATAGGAAGATAAGTAGTATACGACCTTTTGTGTGCATGTTTGGCTTCATTAATAAGATGCGGGTGAGTAACCAATTTTAGAGCAGAACATACCCATTTTAGAATCTTCTTTTTTTCTTATATCTTATACATCTAGCCTCCCACTTGTTTCATATGCAAAACATTTAGAAGAAACATCTACACCAAATTCAAATCCTGATGTTTCCCATGTTCATTCTCTTTATCTTAAAATGTAAATAAAATAAAATAACCACCTATTTAGAACTCCCATTTCCAAATCTTAAACAACATTGTCACGACCCAGTCACCAGCCACCACCAAGAAACCTCTATTGTTTCAGTTAGGTACTTAACCAATTCTTCACCTATGAATCATTAAACAGGCACTTTGTATATATGTTCCCTGTTCCCCCCACAAGATTCTTCTGAATCATGCTTAACTAATCTACGCCGCTCTTCACCAACACAGACATATCACCGATTAACATGTGCAACGTGTTTTAGCAAAACTGAAATCGAGATACTGAAACCTGGAATTGGCTTTAAAGATTAGGCCAACCACTGACAATATAAGATGCTGTAGATGGTGGTTCAGAAGATGCAGAGGAGCTCATCAATTTCTATAAAGGTGTTAGTGATGGGGTAGCCTATTTGGTGTTCATTGTTTTAATTTGTGTTTCTCTATGTTGAAAGGAATTATGATACAGAGTGTTTTTACATTTTTTTCTGATCATCTATATTTTGGTTGCCAAATTTCTAGATTAAGTTCTTGGTTTGATTTCACAGTTTGGTTTCTGATTAGAAAGTTATGTTTGGTATTTGATTTTACGCAATATATGTATGAAAGTTGATCTTTTAGTTTCAAGATGGAGATGTAATTAGATAACTAATGACTAATAAATAGAAAGGAAAGTAGAAAAGTACAAGAGCTACGATTATTTGTATATGCGAAGTATAATATAAACAACTACGGTTTGATTTGGCTTTAATGGCTGATTTAGGCTTTGAAACAACTAGTTGAAATTGTAACGGTTAAAACTGAGCAAAGATTAAGCTGGCCAAGCCCAATAAAACCCTAAACCCATTAACGCGTAATGTTTTTTTTCTTAGCTATTTTGGTTTTTCTAAGTAGAAACACTTTTTTTATGACAAAATTAGAAATTAAGCTGCTTATTATTTATTTGATATTCAATTCTCATGTTTGACATGAAAAATTTATAAATATTTGATTGAAATTTCTATCAAATCACTACTATTATGAATAATACAACTTTTTTTTTTTAAATGAAAGGATCTAATTAATCTAAACATCAGTTTTGAAAGTGCTTATTTCAAAGCGGCTTATAAGCACCTATGTTTAGCATAAGCATAGAAGAAATAAGAGGGGGCGTTATGGTGCAACTCAGCCACACGAGACAGTGAAGGTTGCCGCGTGAACACCATGAAGGGGGGTGATTGGTTGGCGCGTGAAGGTCACAAAAAGGGGGATGGTTTTGTGAAGTCTTTTACCTAACGAAAAGAAAAGAAAAAGGGATGTTGTGTGGGGTATGTTTTGATGTTTGTGAGTGTGTGTTGGGTTATATTGTGGGGTATATTTGTATAAAGTGATGTACTTTTATGTGTTTGGTTAGGTGGTTACTACTATGGCTGTTAGGTGCAGGGACGGAGCAAGAAACTTGAATTAAGGGGACCATAAATTATTACAGTATATAATACGTGTAGTAACATACAATTAGTATATCACCAAAACTCTAACATACAATTAGTAGATCACCAAAAGTCCAAAACTCTAAGTATTTATAAAAGAGGCGGAGTTTCATTTGATTATACATTGAATTCTAGATATGTTACATTAGCAATGACAACCGGTGCATTTCTATTTCTTTTTTATTGTATTATTTTTTAATAAATTTCGAAAAAATAAACTTTTTGTTTAGAACCTACGGAGTATTTAGACACTAAGAGGTATTTAGTTCATTTTCTTTAATATAAAATAAGTAAATAAGATTCTGAATGGTATTTCAAAAAATTCTATATATAGGTTGTAGCTTTTTGAGATTTTTCTTGTCAATCTTACAAGTGTTGTTTTATCTTAAACCAAAGATCTTGAACAATATACTTAAGATTGGGGTTACATTTGTCAACTATTGAATGTAAAAGGAGTTGGACTAAAGTTTTACATTTAACTAGGGGCGTAACCGCAAAAAGCAATAAGCTTTTCTTGGGCCCACACATAAACAAATATGTGTGTTTTAGTCGTCTTCCCTATCAAATGGAAAACTGTCTCTATTTTTTTATGCCTTTGATAGTAAGCTCACTAGTTTATCGGTTGAATGTCTTTCATCATAAACACAACCTAAGAGGTAGGTAAGTTGGGCTGGTTGGGGGTGGCTGAGCACCTGCCTGCCACCCCACGGTTTCGCCCCTGGTTAGGTGATGTAATAAAAAGATGATGTTTCGCTGAGGTAAAGGTAAAAAAAATGTGACAATTACACCCAACCTAAATAGCTTTTATCTTTTATTTATAAGATACAAATAGCTTACAGACACTTGTTGTTGCAACAACTACGTTAACGTTAAAATATGTGTTTGTATACAAAATAGTTGGGATGCGGACAAAAGTTATAGTATGCCTATCGCCCCCTTTAGCTATATTGCCTAATCATCCTTTATTATCAATTGTCAAAAACTTTTGAATGAATAGTAAGAAAGGCCAACATAGTCTTAACACTTTTATTATTAAAGTTGTTTGTATTATTTTTTGAATAGTTATACGCTTTTTAAAACAATATGCTAGTAGCTTTTTAGCTTTTTATGAAAAGGGTTAACATAAAGTTTGTATCGTAAGCTAGGTAACATATATCAACACATCTTAGACCACGGGTAATCGTATAAGAAGGTTTTGGCCTGTTGTGTAAATGAGTAGAGATTTATTAACGTTTTTTATGAGTATGTATTTGAGAAATAGTTGATCAATATACACGAGATGATATGAGGTTTTTGTAGATCAAGATTATCCGGCTACGAAGCGCAGGCTTAATAAAACCTTGTTATATTCCAATATAAACGATATTTGCCTATTCATACTCTTAGGTTACGCACGCAATAAATGGTAGGATAGAGGAATTACCTCTACATCATACCTGCTAAAGTCTATGTCATGCTAGCTTGCCAAACCTAGGAAACCATATTAACTGTTAAAGAACAAATAACCAAACTTGATTTTGATCGATCTAATTGTAACCATATCGATCAAGGTCAATTTTGTGACTAAAAAAGAAAAAATTACTAATTAGGGAAAGAAACTTTGAACTATGAATGACCATCTGGATTGTACATTACGATTAGAAAATTCAGTTTACACCCTTTATGTAATTCATTAGCATTCAGCTGTGATACTTGGTGTAATTTCATAATGATGTGGACGAGTCTCACCACTAGAAAGTTGACTTTTACTGACAGATTTTCTGACGACCATTTTTTCCGTCGCTAAGGCTGACGATATTTTTTCCAATTAGCGACAGATGTTACCGCCAACGATTTACCGTCCAACTTCCGATGGATTTCCGAGGAATAAGATTTTCGTTGGAAATCTGCCGGTAATTTACGTAATTTGCCAACGACTTTTTTTCGACAGTGTACTCACAACCATGCATATCCATCGTTAATGTGTTGGAAAAGTTCTAATTTATGCTTATATTTTGATATTTATTTTCCATTCCCTCCTTCGCTTTATTTTTTGCCTCTAAAACCAAAAACACTTTTAAATTTCTCCTTTATATCAAAACACCCAATTAACAAATTCAACTAATAATCCAAATCACAATCAGATTCAATCAATAAATTCGATAACATTTAAATTACAATTCGATTTGTGCTGTTGTCTGATTTTGAATGTATTGTTTTGCCCTAATTTCATTGTGAATGGATTGTTCTGTTACGGTTTCGTGTTTATGGATTTGTTGTTACGGTTTCATTGCGAATGTGTTCGATTATGTGTGTGTGCGCGCACGAATGGATTATGTTGTTACAGTTTCCGAGTGTTTGGTTGATTGGCATGAGACTTGAATAATCAGATAAGCAGAATTAGTTTTGTTCGAGCTAAAGCAGATCATCTAAAGCTGTGATAAGTGTGTCGCACGTGCTTTCATGTTTAAAGCTGGGATAAATAGTGGTTTGAGTGTTTGGCGGATAGCTAGAATCAACTAATTACATGTTTGGACAATTAGTTAATTTGTCATAATGATTTGTTTCGTTGAAGTTTGGCCAATTCACTTCTAGATAATGTTCAGTAAAATCATGCTTGTAGATAATTAGTTTAGTTTAGAAAATAAGCCAAACCGAACACCCCCTTATTCTCTTAGTGTTGTGTTACTATTTCTAATTTATGGTAACCTTTGTATTTGGCAATTTTCTTAGGTGTAAGCCGCATAAACTGTGAACACATGTGTCAAAATTTATTCTTGGCAACAATTTTGTTGATAATTGCACACTTAGTTGAGCATGTGATAAAGCATCCTGTTATGTGCCAAATACTTGTGCCTAATAGTGAGGACTGAAGGATGCCTTCCATGAAGTAGTGATTATTTCTTTTGTATGTTTATTTGGCCTGTAATCTTACTGTTGCATATGTATATACAGAGTCAGGGAAATCATCTCAAGAGGCCAGAAATCTCTAGCACAATTCAACGTGAAAAGGAGTTTGAAAATTAGACCAAAGGGATCAAACAAAAAAGTAAAAGCGGTAAGTGTCTTTGAAGATTATATTTGCTAACAGTCTTGAAGCATCTAGTAACTACATTAATCAGCTTGAAAATAAGAAGGCATAAAAAAAAGCCATTTGATTAATACTCCATCGTAACATCTGATCATGCGTGTACCAGCTGATTTGATCAATAAGCTTATTACCACTCCTTATATTGCCATATGATTTGTCGTCAACGCATAGTTATCTAATATATACTTGTGGTCTGATATATTCTTAAGTTTTTAATGGTGATAAGTGTGTGTTTAGCTTGAAGCCTGAAGCCTGGACAGGATGGTAATATCACTTCATCATCGGTTTGATACCCTTTTGTTTATCCTTTATACTTGTCTAAAATAAATTGAATGAATGTAGGTTCACCGAGTTTGGAGGTGCAGTTCCTTATAGACCAGCTGAAGATTTGGGGCATTCAATTGTTTATTCAGAACAGTGGATCTTTTGTAAAACTATTTCATGGTAAAATAAATGTTTTGCTGTAATCTTTTTTTATTATATATACTTCATAATATTGCATACAAGTTCATTCCTTTATTCTATTTTGACAGTATCATGGAGGAACCAATATTTGGGGGACTGCAGGTGGCCCATAGTATGACTACGATGTTCCACTAGATGAATTTGGTATGGTTATAACTATGCTTGATGGTTTTGACTTAAGCTCACAAGTCTTTCTTTTACACCTCACAAACGGATATTTTAGATATATCAGATGTAATATACTTTGTCTAAAAGTCTAACATGCTATTTAAACAATGTGTCAACTAGTTCCTTGAAAGTAACCATATAGACCCGTTACCAAAATTACCCATGTTGACCCGTTTCAGTAATACCTGTTTTGACCCGTACTTAAAGTACCCATTTTACCTGTTAACTCATCCATTTCATTGACGCCCTTTAATTGCGAGTCATTAATAAATTTCTTTTGTGTAGAATAAAAGGGTTGTTTGTATAAATTTCAAGTTGTGACACGTGCAGCCGGCTCAAACGCATCTCTTCTTGCTAAACAGGTTATTATAGCGATGATGAATCCTAAAATGAGGTATTGTGACATTACATTTGCTAACTATTATCAATGTACTTGGAGTTATTAATTTAGGTGGGTTGTGTGTGGATCTTTTTTGTATAAGGTTATTGGTGTATTTAATTTGGTAAAGATGTTTGGGACTGTTTGGCGTTGTGATTTAGAGTTAATTATCTGATATGAAAAATCGGATTATTAAGATTAAGGAGTCCCGAATTTAGTGTTTGGATGTGCTTATGCAGTTTCGATAATAAGGTGTTTCGAATTTATGAGATTTGTTTATTTAATCACTTAGAAGGCGAGTAATGATCATAATACGACACGTAAACACGGTAATTATATAAGTACTATAAAAACCCAACCCATTGAATCTTGTATCTATATCTATATCTATACTATTATATAAAGCATTTAAGTTTGGGGCTCCACAAAAAATTAAGATAAGGAGCTCCAATCATAGAGTGACATGTGTCACTTCTCAACAAATCTATACTATATAAAGCATTTAAGTTGGTGCCTCCACAAAAAGTTAAGATAAGGAGCTCCAATCATAGAGTGACATGTGACTTCTCAACAAAAAAATCATCTTTTATTTTTCAAATTGAAATATCTTTTTATCTATTTATTTTTTTTATGATCTAATTTCACAATATTTTTTAAAATTTTGTGCTCTTTAATTCAACATCCATTTTGATATATTTTATGAGTTTTTAGCTTTTACATTTTAGTGGGTTTATCTATTTATTTTTATTCAAATTTTTACAACTTTAACCTTTATTTCAATCAATACAATATTGATTCGTCAAAATCATATACTTTTAGGGATCGGGTAAGAGATTACGAGGGTCTTTCTATATGCGGAAATAATGATGTCACGGGAAAGCTACGGGAAACCCAAGCAAACACATACAACTAACACATATACATTCGGAGTGTTGTGAAACGAACTCATTAAGCGGGTACGGAATTGCGGGGAGAGTTGGGCTAGCAACTTATTTATTTATAATATAATTATTAGTGTTTTGATGGAATAATATGTTTAATTTATATGGAGCGAAGGGAGAATTTTGATGGTCTTTTTAGATGTACTACCTGAAAACTAAAAGACCCCTTCTAGTCTATGTTACAAAGTTTATTTTATGCAAGAATAGCATTGTATTTGATTACTAATAGAGTTTGTAAACCATTGTTTTCTTCCTATCTGATAAGTCTTAAGTTAGGTATTAGAAAAAGTAAAGAAATGAGTATGGTGAGAAAAAGTAACGAGATCTGTATGGTGCGATAGTGTCCAAAAACAACATGTAACAATCAGCTCCCAGTATATTGCTTGCCTCTTTTTAATAATAAAATTGGATAATATTGTTACAAACTCTTCTATGTAACTAGGGCTGACCATAATAGACTCCGGACCGGCCGGACCGGACCCAACATATTTCGGTCCGGTCCTCGGTCCACCATTTTTCTCATATTCGGTCTCGGCCCGGTTTGGTTTTACTAAAAACCGGCAATTATGCTTTGTTGGACTGGACAAACCCGACCAGGACCGAACATTTGAGTCTGGTCCTCGGTCTGATGTTTTGCGCCAAGTCGGTTTTTGGTCCGGTCCGATTTTGGTCAGTTCGGTTTTTGGACCATGATCAGCCTATATGTAATCAATGTTCACGAAATAGGTCATTCAAATGCTATAAAGAGAAAAATATGTGTCATTTTTATGGAAACGGGTATTAACGGAGGATTAAAATTGCCTTCTAATCGGATTAATGTGTGTCCTTTTCTATTAGTACTAACTAATAATGATAATAAATTTAATACAAATAAAAAAATTAATGTCAAAATCTCGTGGGTCTTATAACTATTATCCGAATGAGTATTAAAATAATTAAGGGGCTCTACATTAATGAATCGATGGCCCCTATTTATCAATTGTGTCGTCCTCTCTTTTTCTTCTTGCAACAATTGACCCAAAGAAATTGCAGGTGTTCATCGGTTCGGTTCTCGATTAATCGGTTTATTCGGTTCGGGTTGTTCGGCTAAAAAAAATTTTTGGGTCATAACCGAAAACCGAACCGAACCGAAAATATCCATGACCGAACCGAATCGAGAACCGAACCGAAGTTCGGTTCGGTTATGGGTCAAAACAACTGAATTTTGTACTTGAATTACACTATTTATATTTTTTTTTAATTTAATTATATATATATTTGGCAAAAAAAAAATATTTCAAGCATAAAAAGTGCTTTTTATATTAGTATAAAATTTTAATGGACATATTTTATATATAAAATAATATAAATATATAAAAAAATATATATATTTATATAAATTCGGTTTTCGGTTCGGTTTTCGGTTCAGATGGCTAAACCCATATCCAAACCGAAAACCGAATTTTTAATTCGATTCGGTTCGGTTTTGACAAATTCGGTTCGGTTATAAGTTCGGTTCGGTTTTTCTTCGGTTCGGTTCGGTTCGGTTTTCGGTTTATTACCCGAACCATGAACACCCCTAAATGCGCTCTTCATTTAATTTCTATAAATCTGGTCCAATTTTCTTAAGAATGGGCCCAAACAATAATTAATTAACCATGGCCCACATGTGATTTGTAAGATCAATCCACGAGCTGTAGTTTCCATAAAAAATATCCATCAATGAACTCAAATAGTCAAATTTTCATGTATCTTTATTAATTAAATGTGAAGATCACATTTTTCTCGTGGGTCTATAACTATTATCCGAATGAATATTACTATATATATAAAACGTATGAGCGGACTTATGGAAGCGTGCCATGACACCATCTTACGTCATCATTTTGTTAAAATAATTTAGGGGCTCTCCATTAATGAACCGATGGGCGATGGCCCCTATTTATCAATTCTGTCGTCCTCTTTTTGTCTTCTTGCAACCAACTGACCCAAAGAAATTGTAATGCGCTCTCCATTTAATTTTTATAAATCTGGTCCAATTTTTGGGAAATGGGCCCAAACAATAATTAATTAACCATGGCCCACATGTGATTTGTAAGATTAATCCACGAGCTGTAGTTTTCAGCAAAAATATCCATCAATGAACTTCAAATTTTCATGTATCTTATTACTTAAATGTGAAGATCACATTTTTCTCGTGGGTCTTATAACAATTATCCGAATGAGTATTAGAATAATTAAGGGGCTCTCCATTAATGAATCGATGGCCACTATTTATCAATTATGTCGTTCTCTCTTTTTCTTCTTGCAACCAACTGACCCAAAGAAATTGCCCAGCGCTCTCCATTTAATTTCTATAAATCTGGTCCAAATTTTTGGAGAATTGGCCCAAACAATAACTAATTAACCATGGCCCACATGTGATTTGTAAGATCAATCCACGAGCTGTAGTTTCCAGCAAAAATATCCATCAATGAACTTCAAATTTTCATGTATCTTATTACTTAAATAGTTAAATGTGAAGATCACATTTGTCTCTTTTTGTGCAAGGTCTTTTCACTCGTTTGAAAGGGATCTCGAACAAAGAAGTTACGACCAAAACAGTGCAACAATGTTTAAATCTTCCACTTCTTCATTTTACTTCATCTCAAGTGAACATTTCATGTCTTTTCATCATTTGCTCCGTATTTAGCTAGCACACCAATAACTAAAAAAAATAAGTATTATTTTTTGTACAAAAACATTAAAAAATAAATAAATAAATAATACTAATAAAAATAATAATCTTAGGATAAATGATACATAAACAGAGAAAAATTCAAATGCTTACTTTTATTTTGGTGTTTACCAAGAAACAAATCCCCACCATCCATCTATTTTGATCTAATGGTGAGGATTAACCTAAGATTAAATATGAAAAAACCTAAGTCCGTGTCTTTTCTTTCCTTTTTCTTTATCTTTTTGTCTTTCTTATTTATATATTTATTGTTTTTTTTTTTTTTTTTTTTTTTTTTTTTTTTTTTTTTTTTTTTTTTTTTTTTTTTTTTTTTTTTTTTTTTTTTTTTTTTTTTTTTTTTTTTTTT
>LBNU01038169.1:0-23623 GCA_014162995.1 Artemisia annua | reverse complement strand
AAAAAAAAAAAAAAAAAAAAAAAAAAAAAAAAAAAAAAAAAAAAAAAAAAAAAAAAAAAAAAAAAAAAATCCTCTTCACCCCAGGGGCGACCCTTTCCCAAAAATTCTTGGGTAACTCTCACAAATTTGGGACAAGTGTCCTTATGCTTGGGCCCACATTGTACTTACATAGTACTAGTTACCCAGGTTATTTCTTGAGCGACTGGGCCCACATTTCTTGGGCGACTTGACTTTTTTGCCTTTTTGTAAAAAAGTTGTTAGCTACATTTTTTATCCTTATGGTTTGTTTGGTATTTCATTTTTGGCATCAACAAATATACCTTAAAAAACAACTTTTTTTTTTAAACGGCGGGTTAGTTGTTAAATGTTAGTTGTTAGTTATTGGCTCGAGTTAGCGTCGCATCCTCGGGCAGAGATACCAACTGCGAGCCTCTCCTTAGGGGATAACCCCACTCCTATTCCCGATTCGCCTGATATCATTAGAGCTTGTGGTTCCCAAGTGAGGACTTCCCGGTCGGTCACCCAAACTGGTACTACTCTCACTTGGGCTTGCTTAACTACTTAAGCCTTTACCACTAGACCGCAAGCCCCATGATACCTTAAAAAAACAACTATATTCTCCTACACTTCATTTTCAACTATAATCTTGAAAGTCAAACCCCACTAGCAGTTCTTCCATGTTCTTCATTTTTCATCACATGAATATCCGAAAAAAAAAGCTCTTTCTTTAATTTGTCTCGTTCCATGTGTGTGCTCAGTTTGATCCCAATATGGTACTATATTGTTTTAGTCCTTACAAATTTAATCTTTATGTATCTTTTTATGTATTTTGACATTTTTTATGGTTGTAGAATGGTGAAAGAAATGATGGTTCTGGTGATAATACTTGTAAGAATAAGGAAAAGAAACAAAGGATTGATTCAAGAAGCAAGCAAATGGGAAAACACCAGTGAGAATGACGAAAAATGAAGTTACAAAAAACCTACCGTTGATCTTTAAGATCTTGAAGACACCGGTGAGATACACCAACGCCGTAACAACCACCAACCATGGATCTGGCCGGATCTTGACAAGATCCGGTCGAATCTACTGGTGGTGGTTTCGTGGTGGTTGTGATGAGGGTTTGGTGGTGGTGACGATGGTTATGGTGGTTGAATGTGACCCACTAGACCCACAAAGACTTGAATGTGACCCACTCACCATCGTGACCAACCCCCACCTCCACCGTGATGACCAACCCCCACCGCCTCCGCATCCTCTATAATAGATCTATGTTTTTATATGTAGATCTAACTATTTTTTTCATAGATCTAAGTATTTTTTTTTTTCATAGATCTATGTCTCTTTTTTTTTTTTTTAATAGATCTTTGTAGCCGCTGCCGGAATGTTCTTACCTACCGATGCCGGAATCTGCTTTGCCTCGCCGGAGATCTTTTGTGTTTGTTTTAAAACTTTTTATTTAGCATCTTGTGTAAATCTATAAAGATTTGTGTATATGTTCGTGTTTCTCATGTTTGTGTTTGTGTTTGGAAAATGGATAAAGAAGAATTGACTTTATTAGATTTGTGTTTGTTTTGTGTTTGTTACATTAATAATAATAACAATAACCACAAGGATCAAAAATGAAATATCAAGCAAACCACAAAGACCAAAAATGTAAGTTAATTAAAAGTCAAAAAAGTAAAGTGGCCCAAAAAATGTGAGCCCAGTCGCTCAAGAAATAACCTGGGTAACTAGTACTATGTAAGTACAATGTGGGCCCAAGCATAGGGACACTTGTCCCAAATTTGTGAGAGTTGCCAAAGAATTTTTGAGAGAGGGTAGTGAAGAGGGAAAATTTTTTTTTTTTTATGAATGGGGTATACATGTGTGTACCGTTGGGGCATTTAGAAAAATAGCTCTTAATTTATTATAGGGAAAATACTTTAAATGCCCCACAAGTACATAAGTACCTACCCCTAGTGCTCCAAAATTATTTTTTTTCTTCAAATGCCCCAAGGGAGAGGGTCGCTCAAATATTTTGGGCGGATATCACAGAATAGTGTCAAGTGTCCCTATGTGTGTCCCTACCAAGTGCTATCCAAGTACTAGTTTATACCCGTACTTTCTTGAGCGACTGGACCCACTATTTATTGGGCGACTTACTTAAAAATAAAAAAATAAAAAATAAATAAATAAATAAAAAAAATTGTGAACTACATTTTTGGTCCTTGTGATTTGTTTGATATTTCATTTTTGGCACCACAATTTCTTTTTCTTTTATAACTAAAAACATACAAGCAATTCACTTTCTTTTTCTTTTATAACTAAAAATCATCACATCAACTTCCTTTAAGCCATATTTCACCACTGTTCCACCTTTGCCAAACTTTTATTTAAAAAGAAATAGCCACTATTTCACACAGCAAGCATCCAGGCCATTTTGTCAACTATTTCACTATTTCACACTAATGACGTGGTATTTTGTCAACTATTTCACACAACAAGCATCCAGGCCATTTTTACAAATCTGGGATGTCATGAGCTATCTTACACAATAGGCACACCAGGTCATCATATGTAACAAGGTAACACAATCGCATGTGGCAGGTCAATTTTTCAGAAGATTTAGCAACATTTGAACGAAAGTGATAGCAGCCAATTTGGTCAAAAACATGTGGTTTCACTTTCGTATTATAATAACACACGGGTCAACGTTCTTGGAATAGTCAAGATTGGAGTGTTGGCTCTCGGTGGTGGTGGCAGGGGGCGGTGTTGGCGTGTGGTAGCGAGTTGGTGGTACGAGGGAACTCGGGATAACCCGATCTACGTTTTGGTGTTAGAAAAATATTTTTGGCCGGAAAATTATTCCGGTGGCCGGAATCTCGCCGGAGAAGACGACCGGAGAGGGGTCATCGGCGGTGTAGAGAGAGAAAGGATAGGTGTGTGTGTTTTTATGAGAGAGAGAGATAAGAAGAATGAGAAAAATAAAATATTGTTTGTGTTTAGTATTATTTTTTGTGATTTTGAAAAAAAGTTGGAATAAAAATGAAAACAACCAACAACAAGGACCCAAAAAATGTAAAATTTTTTCACAAAAGACAAAATAAAATCGCTCAAGAAATGGGGTCTCATCGCCCAAAAACTACTACCATAAAGAGTACTACTATGCAGTATTTTATAAATGGAGTGGTTGGGATCAAGATATATAAGTAAAGTAAATTGCTTGTATTTTAATAAATGTTATCAACGTATTGTTTTAAACCGAGATGGATTACCGCCGGCGTTGCGGCGGGGTAATCGCCATCTGTTTTATTGTGGCTTAACGTTTGTGGTTTTCACATTTGTCCAAGTAAATTACTTCAGGTCATGAAAAAATGAAAAATTCTGAAATGTACATTTGAACGCCTCTATTACCACACAACAATAAATAATTATTCCTTCATTCAAAAGAATCCACAGCGTGCACAAATTCCATTTTTACTAGCGCATTTCGAACGGGTTGTCTTACCTTCTTTTCATGAATTCCAAAATGCAAGCACCCCCTATCTTAGGCTATTTCAAACTACTTATCCTAGCTTCGTATCATGAATTTCAAAGTACTTATCTTGGCAAAGATAAATTACCAACATCGTATAATTCATATGAAATGAGCAAATGAAAATTTGTTTCATTAAATACTTGATCCACATGTTTTGCGCTACGCGAGATGTGCTCGGATGTTTTGCTCCCCACTGCGTCATTCGTTCCACTCCATCACAGCAGCTATTTTGAGAGTAACTCCCTGTATACCATGAAAACTGCAACTTAAAATTTTTAACTGATAAACAATTACGACTTTCGTGTCACTAAAGACGTATATGACCCAAAAAAAATTAGGCACAACATAGGAGGTGTGTAATCTTGAATCACGCATAATCTACTCCTAGCAGTCCACTTTAACTAAATGATAAACTAATTCCGCAAACAATATTACATCAACCTATTTTATTATTAACTTATTTGAACTGGTATGTAAAAAAATTTAACGGCAAACGTACCATTATTAATATATACCTCCTTAGACCCTCTCACAACAAACGTATTGACCCAAAGAATTTCCATATTTAGATGACCTCGCCTCAGATACTGCAAAAGACGGCCTCGAACATCAAACCGCATCAACAAAAGCTACAACGAATCTGTACAACTCACTGGTAACCCTGATGTTGATGTTCCTGTGCATCTTTGAATCTAATTAGCTATTAAAGTCTCTTATAAACTAAAACCATAAAGATATTAAAAAATATAGTACCATGGTTCATACCCATCTTCGAGGTTAGGCTCCGGTCCCGTCTTGGATGCCATTGTGTATCAAAGAACTCAAAATAGCAAAGCTACATCAAATCTGAGATATAAAGGAGATGTAATTATTTATCAAAAATCCACCATAACTAAAAACATATACAAAAAAAAGGTACACAGTAATCTGTAAACCCCAAATTAGTTGTCGAGGTAAACAACCCCAAAAAGTCGGTTTTCCCATGAGTCTAACAACCGTCATCAACCGCGGGGTGTTTCTTTTTATTTTTTGGTTTGTGATTTTTGATTAGATTGAGTTTGCTATTCTAGTCATTCATGGAGGATTGGTGTGGGTTGACACGTACCCGTGCTTTGAAGAGTTCGCAAACACGTATCAGCCCTTAGAACTGCTGGAGTCGGTGGGTGTATAACACATTTTTTTTTTATTTTGGATGCTTTGATAGCTTGACGTCATTGTAAATATAAAAAACTTTTGATAGAGACCCAACTATACTAGTACCATTTTATTGCACTAATAATAATATTTTTATAAGTCAAGTAGTATAGGAGTATTATTCTATTCGTATTGGGAAACGGTAACAACTGTTTTTATTTTTATAAGGCAAGACACTATACGATTATTTTATTGACACCGGGTAGCATAGGATTATTATATTTCGTATCGGGAAACAGTCCGCCAAGAAATGTTATATTACTTAAATGTTGTCAAACGATGTGTAGTAATGTATAACGAGATATATGAAGTTAAAGTTATATCGCTGCTATTGATTGTATCTCTAAGAATATTCATATATATTTTTTTATTCCAACATTACTTTCTTTATATTATATTTTTATTTGAGTTAATAATTTTTTTATTAAACGGTATATTTTGTTAATAAAAAATCAGAAAGAAGGTTAAATTGGTAATTTCAGGCAACTCAGATTGCTCATTCAGAACAAATAGCAAACAATCATTTTCACTTAGAATCATGTTCGCTCAGTATCTGAGAATCATTCAGCAGCTTTGATTCATTCAGCACTAAATCATTTATAGTAGTGCTAGACCCACACAAAAACTTCTACAAAATGAGTTGACATTGTTTGTTTGTTGTATTTGGCTATAGTTTCTCTCTCTTCTTTTTATTAAGCCAATCAAACTATGCCAAATTATTTTGTGGATGTTTTTTGTAAAAGTTTTTTTGTGAGTCTAGCACTACTCTAACATTTAATAGCTTTATGAAAGGAACAACAAATCAAAATGGACCCAATATGTCCATGTGTTAACATTTAATAGCTTTATGAAAGGAACAACAAATCGAAAACAAATAAGCAAACCAACAAATAGAACTCGGGTCATATCGGGTTGTTTGCTACACGTTTAACCACATGTTTGTTATTTTAACATTTAATAGCTTTATGAAAGGAACAACAAATCAAAATGGACCCAATACGTCCATGTGTTAACATTTAATAGCTTTATGAAAGGAACAATAAATCGAAAAAAAATAAGCAAACCAATAAATAGAACTCGGGTCATATTGGGTTGTTTGCTACACGTTTAACCACATGTTTGTTATTTAATCCAATTGTAACAAACGTATGTTTTAAAATTGATTAATAGTGTTGAGAGAAGTTCAATTGCTTACCCTTATCTTGGTGCTTACCAAGGGATAAATCCTCACCATCTATCCATTTTAATCTAATGGTATAGATTAATCTTAGATTTAACTTTTTAAATCTAATTTTCACCAAACTATATAAAATTTTATTTTATTTTTTTCCCCATTCGTTTTTTTTCTACACACAGTTTGTGTGTGTTCTTTCAACCGTTTCCCTCTATAAATCAGTTACCATTTCCTTCCACCGCAAAGCTAATAAATGTAGACGTATTAATGATGTGTTTAAAACAAAATATGCTAACTAGAATATAAATATTAGTTGAAAAATGTTAAATTCAACTTCAGGACTATATTTACAACATATGAATGGTATTTTAAATTTGGTGAAGAGACTATATTTATCGGTTTTCTTTAGTGCGATAAGTCACACCAACACTTAACTTTTTTGTTCTATTGATATTTGAGTGGGCGTGCCGATTAAAAGTTGCGGGTTTAAATTTTGTTAAAAATATGTGGGATATTATAAGATAGAATGTGAAAAGATTGCCGTTTAAAAAAGATCACGCCAAACAAGTTAAAAAAATAAGAGAAATGATATATGGACCTAATTGTAGACCTAATTATGGACCTAAAAACACGGCATCATACTGATGGCTGCAAACAATAACCCACTTATTTTACAACCGATCATGATCATGCCACATGTTTTTAGGTCCACAATTAGATTTACAATTAGGTCCATGTATCATTTTTCTAAATTAAATATATTTATAATCATCAAAGGGCTTGTGTCCCAATTGTAGGGCTGAGCATCGGGTCGGAACCGACCCGAAAAAACCGAGAACCGAATTTCGTGAAAAACCAGAACCGAAACCGAACCGACGGGCCGTCGGGTCGGTTCGGTTTTCGTCGGTTTGGTTTTGTCGGTCTATGTGTATTTTGGCATGTTTTTGTCGGTTTTGGGCCGAACCGGACCGAACCGAACCGACCCGAAACCGAATTTTATGAAAGACCGGAACCGAAACCGAACCGACGGGCCGTCGGTCCGGTTCGGTTTTCGTCGGTTTCGTCGGTCCGGTTCGGTTTTGAACCTTCGGTGCTCAGCCCTACCCAATTGTACCCCTTTTTGTGTGAGAAGATCTCTAACCAAATGCTGAAATAAAGATCACGATTAAAAAAATCCATTTATAATCTCTAACTAAAAATGCGGAAATAAAGATCACGATTAAAAAAATAAATTCCAAAATAATAAAAAAAGAATAAGAAAAGATATTTAACACACTAATTCCAATATTATCTATACTACTTATAATGAAAAAATGACTCTCTCTTCAAAAAATTAAGATGTATAAAAAAGGATGCAAGGTTTACAACACTTTAAAGCAAGGAATTTTCATAATTACAACAAGCAAAGCATTGTGTACAACAAAAACAAGCATTATTCCAAATTCAGACCAAAATCCTTAGAATTGTACATTAATAGCATTAAAAACACCCCCTACACCAAAATTACAAGTAGTTAAGCACAATGTACAACCCTCCCATCCATATTTAAAAAAAGTTTATTAGAAAAATCAAGTAATGATTTCATGGCATAACCCAGCACAAGAATAACAATAAAAACATCAAGATGCCGCGAGCCTTTGCTCACGGTTTGACCAAATTCGACACATATAAACACACCCGATGCCAACACATGTTTAGTTCACGTTTTTATTTAATCAAAATCATTAAAACTTCAAAACCCAATAAGTTTGAACCCAAAACCAAGAGTATAGTCACAAGTTTTACTCGTGATTGAGTCAACTCGCGTATCAAACGCGATTCTTACCGTGTAGATATTAGATCTCTATGTATTTGAGTTATTGGTGGTGGTGAAGGAGGGTATACGCGGCGGTGATGGTGAACACGAGGTGGTGTGGTTGTCTTGGTGGCGCGTGTGATATGGAGGGCAGTAGAGGGATTGATGGTGGTCACGTGGGTGGTGGCGGTGAGTGATGAAAGTCGGTGGTGTGGCGGTGGTGGCTCTTGGGCAGCCGGCGGCTAAGAGGGAGAAGAGAGAGTGATGAAGATNGGAGAGGGGGGGGGGGGGGTGGCGCTGGTTTTACACAAGGACCATTTATGTAATTTAGTTAAACTTTAAGAGAAACCATTCCCGACCCGTTTGACTTAAGAAACGTGCCCGTAATTATTTCTAAGTCGAACCATAAGTTTTAAAATAGTTTTTCCGTAAATTTTGATTATAAACATGTATATGTTTGTTTGACGAACAAAATTTAGTATATTTCGTATTATTAGGTTTCGTTGTGCCGATGTTGCGTAGTGCGGTTATTGTTAAAGAAAAAAACATGTAATCGAACAAAATTTGCTTGCTGTAAAATATAGTTACAGGGTACCCGCTGCCGCATCGCGCGGGTACCCTGCTAGTAATTTATAACAAGGGGATGCCCCTGCGCGTTGTGGCGGGTTCGTGTACTACATTTGGTTCCTGCGCTTAGATAAATTGTAACACCTAATATACATGTTAAATTCAGCCACCTAATACATGTTGCTTTTGTATGTGTAGACAACAAAACTAAAGCAGCAGAATTTGTGTTTCTTGCACATGGGGTTGATATCATCTCATCAATGAACACTTCATTTATGTTAGATCACTGAACTCCAGACCATATGCCACAGCATGTAACTGTAGTTTTGTCAGTTGGTGAAAAAAGGGGGCCACAAAACCTGTGGAAGCGGAAACAAAACCCGTCCTTTTATACAAAAATCCATCAACCATCGGCTTACGATCTTTCAAAGGGAACCTACCTAAATACTGAGCGTTCTGCAGCGTTTCCTATCCATTCCAGCTTTGCTCCAAGTTTAGCAGGCATGTTAATGGAGCATTGGAGTGAGCCGTGGTTAAATATTGCAATGGTTTAATAGAGCGGTTGGAATTGCTTATTTAAGTACTTATCTGCTTACACCTAAGCAAATAGCAGTTTGGGTAAAAATTTTGCTTTTGAATCAGATAATTAGCACTTTAAAATAAGAGGTCCCAAACACCCCTTAATATAAAGTGGGGTCGTTTTACCGAAACATACAGTTGCTCAGCAAAACATTCTTGTCTTCAGTCTTGTATATGGACTTCCAACTACTTCCAGTGAAGCATGATAGATCGTCCTTACCGGCAGCTACTTTTATATAGGTCAATCCGTTAATCCATGCTCTTCGAGTTGTGCAACAAAATCTCGGTGCCTTTCTTTCATCTTACACACACAATAAGTCAAATATTACCATATCCACAACCCCATAGCCCCTTTTTACCGTCGCCTCTCGATAGTCAACCATATTCGAACTCGTCTTCTTTAAGATTTCCTGATACAAAAGAAACCCAAAATTAAATGTAAAACTGAAAGTTTGAAAAGAAACTATTGTAAAAAACAAAAGCTAACAAAAACAAACAGAATTGCAATTAAAACTTTTGATAGTATACAAAAACCTCAAATCTACCAAAACTGAAACAGATCGTGACTTTATCCTTGTTAGTGCTGTCTATAATGATAGATAGACCCAAACCCATTTAATATAACCAAAATCTAACAAATCCGAAAAAAAATCCCAATTGAATACTCGGAATACTAAAAACTTAAAACTAAAAGTTGCTGCACGTCTTACATGCCGGTTGAAGGTCAAACGCTTGACTGTTACTCTTGTTCTCCATATCCATCTTACAACAGAAATGGTTGAGGAACCGACATTCACAGAACCAACAACTGGTAAACGTTGTTCCGAGCAGTCGGCCACCGCATTTGTCGCAAGTACTTTGAGTTGCTTGCCGAGCCTGTTGCTTACTTATACTGGTGAGACCGCACAGACACATGTGGACATAATCTCGACATTGCTCCTGCTACTTATGTAATAAATTAAAGCCTAAGGGCTAAACACGTATATACGATAGTTTGTAACCGTATGGCGGTTAAAAGTAGTTAAGTTGGTTGGTTAGTTAGGATTCGGTTATGTCTAAACCGAATGGTCACAATGGTTTAGTCGAACCCTATATAAACATATGTACTTGTAACGTTTAGATGTTAGACGATATACATATTATTATTCAGTAAATTGCAACTTTGTATCGACTCATACTAGGGACAACAATTGGCATCAGAGCCTACGTTGATTCGTATGCTCGTTTGATCCTAAAACAGTGAACGAGAAGAACAAACACGCTGGGAACAATAAAGGTCTCGGTGGAAACGTTGTAAAACAAAACAACGAAAACTGAATATTTTGGAAACGTTGGGGAAGATAGTGCACGATCAGAACCTGTGTAAGTTGCAAAAGTGGAATAACACCAAACGATTTTGGTGGAAGAAACTTTGTTGGGGACAGCGTATTTTATGCGACAACAAAGGAAAGATACAACGTTGAAGAAAATTTTGTTGGGTACGGCTGTGGAGCAGCGACACAAAGGAAAAAGAAAAACATATCAATGCTTGATAAGAAGCGTGATACCGAAGAAAGAAAAGGCTAGCGAAACATCTGTGGGGACTGCTCTTGAAACGCGACACAGAAGGAAAAGAACGAATATATAACGCTTTGTGATAAAAGGCAAGTGGAAGAATTTTGTTGGGTAACGTTTGTAGAGGAGCGACACAAAAGGAAAGGAACAAAAACTCACAACGCTTGGAATTATAAGCGTGTGACTGAGTTAGGTTTTGTGGGCAACAGGTTTGAGGAATACCGACACAAAAGAAAGTATACGTGTTTGTGGGAAACGACTTGGGAGTCGACACAAAAACAACAACAACAACGACACTAGTCGTTTGTTTGGAGTAATACCGAGAGAACAAGGAGAGAAGTTCAAGGGTTTGGTTTGTGGGAGCGAAATTAAAGTCGACGCAAACAAGGATAAAACAACACCGACGTTAAGAACAAGTTTGGATTACCGAAAGAGAAATAAGGAATCTCGTTTGGTTTGTGGGCAAAATTAAAGTCGACACAAAAGAAAGGAAAGAAGCCTTGTGTTTTGTGGGCAGCAAACCATTGTGGACAAATAAACAACAATGAGACAACAACAACAACATCTGGGAACACCGAAAGGAAAACAACATCAGTTGGGTTATTTTTGGTGACACTAACGCGATGAAAAAAGGGACAGAAAATTGTTCTGGGTATAATCATTCAAGTACCGACACAAAAGGGAATACGGTTGTGTTTCTAACACAACGTTAAGGTTAGAAATCTAAAGTTTCTGATTTCTATCATACTATTAGTATAAAAATTTTATTTTTGTATTATTAGGAATTCCCGAAAACTATTTCTGTTCCAATACTATTAGGAAATACCATACTAGTTAGGAAATCCCATACGATTAGTAAGTGAAGATCATATGCACAAATGAGATGTCTGTTGAGGATCTAGGTAGCGCTTTGATACCACCAAAACCCGTAAAACCAATCGCACACTATCAATGCCCTAAGTTAAAGTTGACAAACTACACCGTTTAGGCTATCCAAATTAAAGTTATACTTGAAGCACACAGTTTATGGGAAATGATAGAACCTAAGGAAAATATGCAAGTAGATGATAAAAAGGACAAGGCAACGACGGCCTTCCTATATCAAGCGTTGACCAAAGATGTGATTTTACAAGTTGCGGGTTGTAAATCAGCAAAGGAATTATGGGAATCGTTAAAGAAGAGACACATTGGAGAAGAGAAAGTGCAACAAGCACGTTTAAAATCATTGATGATTGGATTTCAAACACTTCAAATGAAGGAAGACGACTCAGTGGATGCATTTACGGCTAAACTAAACAGTTATGCGACTAAGGAGAAAGAATTAGGAAAAACATTGGATGAATCACTTTTAGTACGAAAACTATATATTAGATTCCACACCAGATAGGTTTTTCAAATAGTCGCATCCATAGAACAAAACAGTGATCTTGACGACGTTACCTTAGACGAGATTGTTAATACAAATATCGCCTAAAACGTTATTTATATTTTACGATCTTTGCTAAGTTTTGTTAATGACAAAGTACAAACTTTAGCTTATAGTAAAACATCACTTTAGTTTTAAGTCTTGTATAACTAGACTTTACATTTCTTTTTAAACATAACATAGGTTTTACTTCTTTAAAAAGAAAGTGTCACATCTCATCAATATGCATTTATGGAAAGTTTATGTGTTTGACCATCTATAGTTCTTACACATTTTTGGAAGCATTCCACATTGAGTCAATGCATGTAATAAGTTGATGTGACCTAGTTTGTCTTGGAGAGATTTATTGCAAGTTTGGTCTGTCAGCTCTGGCGGAACCCTGGAGGTACACGGGCGGAACCCTTCTGAGGGTGCCGCCGTTTCCGCCAAAGTGCTGACTTTCTTGGGTATAAATACCAAGGCACTTGCAAGAAATCTCTCATCACTTAGAGTCATATTTCACATACTTTCTCTCATCTAACTCAGTAAGATCTAACTTGTGTGGTTCTCTTGTGTAGCAAAGGAGTTCACATATTGATCTAAGAAGTTACAAGTTTCAACTCAAAGTTGCAAGACTTGATTAGCTTTGTTGTGTATAGACTTTGGTAGTTTATACTTGATTTGTATCTTGTGTAGAAGTGATCGGTTAGTATTTTAGGCCTCAAAATACATAGTGTGTTGGGAGTTGTTGTACCCTTGTAAAAGAACTAACGGGAGTGGTTGTACCCTTGGTAAAGAACTCGACATCTAGCTTAGTGTCGGAAAAAGGAATTAGACGACGTTAGGTTGGTTCTACCTCGAACTAGAACTCGGTATTTAGCTTTGTACCGGATAAACGTGTAAGCGACGATTGTAAAGGTTTCTCCATCGGGAAAGGAGTTTGTTGACTAGTGCTTTAAACTCTCGAGTTGGATACTCGGGGCGTGGACGTAGGGCAAGGAAAAAGAGTCCTTGTAGCCGAACCACGATAAACAATCGTGTTGTGGTTTGATCGTTTCTTTCTCTAGTCTTGCTTGCTACTTATTATCTTTTAGATTATATCTTTGATAGTATCTTTGCTTATATCTTTGATTATTTGAAAAGTATATCTTATATTAAATCTTTGATTATACGAAAGTTTCAAAAGATAATTAACTTAAAAAGCTGTAAACTATTCAACCCCCCTTCTAGTTTTCCACAATTGGCATCAGGAGCTACGTTACTCAAGATCTTTAAAATATATTGTATTTTAAAACTTGGATCGATCCATGGATTTTGAAAATCTCAAAGAAGGGCAACGTACAAAAAAACCACTGCTATTTGAAAAAGAAAACTTTCTTGAATGGAAAAGTAAATTTGAAAACTATGTGAGATCAATTGATCAAGATCTTTGGCATATTATTTCTATTGGTGATTTCAAACCAATGAACACGCGTTTTGAAAATCAATATGATTATCCCAAACTTGATAAAAACACTAAAGCTAAGATAATGATTTATAAAGCTTTACCAAGGGTCGAATATGAAAGAGTGTTTGTTTGTCAAACGGCTAATGATATTTGGAAAAATTTGTCAAACCATCATCAAGAAATATGTCAAGTCAAAGATGATCAATTTGATCTTACATATGAATTAGAAGTTCTAGAAAAATTAATAGATAGACACTTAATAGAAGTGAATACATGTACTACTAGTTTAAATGTTTTCAATGAAGGTACAGGTGAAGATGATTACGTGTGTCAAAGAGAACCTGCTTGCGAATCATGGAATGACACGGATGTAGATGAAGATGATCATCCGATCAGTGATTGTCAACTAGATAAAACAACAAGCAAGGTACAATTTGAAACCAAACACTTTTGCTTTGACACATTTATCCTAGAGTTTTCTAAAATAGAAAATGAGTCTAAACTTTCATGTAACATGGACCTAAAAACCATTTTTAACAATGAACCTTCAAAATCTCTTGTGAACAATTTTGAAAAGGAAATCATGTTAGAAGATAAAATGTCTAGACTTGAAAGTAATGTTGAAATTGATCTAGAATGCAAAACATGTCTAAATTACAAACATGATATTCAAAGACAAAAAGAAAAAGGAAAAATGCTTGCTAAATTTGAAGAAAGTTCAAAATGTCTTGAAAGATTGTTAAGAAATCAAAAATCTTTTAGAGATAAAACTGGACTAGGATTTAACTCAAAAGCACCATCAACAAGTAAAACAAAGCAAGTAAAATTTGTTAAACCTAGAAGAGAGATTTAGAAGTAATTTAATCTCTAATAGAAACTTACGATAAAAGGATTAAGAACATCATGTTTTATGCCTTTATATGTTTGTCTAATCTTCGTGAATTTATGAGTTATTGAGTTCCCAAGCTTGCCTTCAAGCCAAGATGTTACGCCTTGTGTTTATTCTCTTAATAGCATCTCTATGGAGCTTAAAAGGTACGCATTAGTTCAACTTGCCATTTGTTGCTTCTTGATTGTTTGCATTAAGTGTTGTAGTAAGAAGTATTAGTAGTTTGTATCCTAAAAATGTTTATGTGCTTTAAGTAATAATGAGGATTAGATCCTTTGCGACAAGGTATTTCGACACTACTACTAGTAGGAGATATAAGGTGTTTTGGCTCTTTAACTATTAAGAAATAGACACGAGAAACTCTTGAGTGAGTCTAACTTAATACTTGTTTACAAGTGAGCTAACTAAGAATCTCCTAAGTGATAAGATGTTCAACACTTTTGTGATGCTTGCAAAGATTCGTAAAACAAATGTTTGTAATATAACATTCTTCAACACCATACTTCATGATTTCTAATGTGTCTTAATTCAACCACTCTTTTAGTGGAATTTCATTTAAGACACACAAGGTAAAATGAACCACATTAGCTTACATTAGGGTGTTTGGGAGAAAATGATTTATAAACATCTAGGATTTGCACATCAAACTTGACACTTAGTCTTATGATGTTGTATCTCTTGGAATTTTGCAAAACGAATAACATTCATAATGTTTTTAAGAAAGGAAACCTAAAGAGTCGAGGAGTCGTTGAATATAACATTTAACGAAAGACCACCTCCTTCTAAGATATCATCTTCGGTAGATGATGACTTAGTCGAAAGTCCAACAATGGTAAGACAAGCAAGTTAAGTAAAATGACAAGGAAGATGAACTATTAAAAAGAATAAACATAGATGTTTAAAATCCTAAAGTCATACACTAACGAGTGTCACAACATTAAGGGTAAAAGTTCAAAATGTAAACAACGTCTTCTCACCTCGAGTCAAACATTGAATCAAGCAATATTGACATAGGTCATATGACTTGAATCATGAGTCATTGGTAAAATCAAACAAATTTGATAAAAACAAGTTTTTGGACATTAGAGTAAAACTACGAGTTTAACAAATTAGATCTTTCAAAAATAGATTGAGTGAATGTAGTGTCAACAATTGAAAGACTTTTTGATAATACAAGCAAGCTCCAAAAGCAAGAAATTATCACTCAAAGACATTCCTAATTACTCTCTTGTTCTCAATGGTTAAGTCGTTGATGACTTATCAGGAATGAGATTAGTAAATCCGTAGGTAAAACTAAACATAGAGAAATGTTTGGAAGACTACTTGTTCTCACAACAATTAGGTCCAACATTGTGTTTGGTATTTATCTATGTGTCCGTAGTAGAATGGTTCTAAAACAATGCTTTCGAAAAAGATTGTTTGAATACATTAGAAGGAACTACACAAGGATTATGGTATCCCAAAGGAACGGGAATAGAAACCATAAGTGTATACCAAATAGAATTATAACGGTAATTAAGTTAATAGAAAAGGCACAAGTTGTACTTGAACTTTTATACTTTCTTACCAAATGATTCTCAAAGAAGCTTAAAGCTCTCTAATCGGCATTGGAGGAAAAAGCATGTCAACAAACTTCTTGAGATCAAGCAAACACACTTCAATAAAGGAATCCGTCTTTTCAACATTTTTCATCCCTTACCTCGACAAAGGAAGCATCAACTTCAAACGACATCCAATCCATTATGCTCTTAGGTGACATATTGAGATTCTTCGTCATCGACTTGGTAAAAATGTTCATTGAGGAACTTCTCAACCAAGAAAGCTTCTTTCGATAAACCACATTGTCGACGTTTTCACAAAACCTCTTGAATGAGTATCATTCAACCTTCTTAGACCTTAGTTTAAGACTCATGAAACCTAAATCCTTAGTTTTGAACATTAGAATAAAACCACAAAGATCATGACAAATAACTTTTATTTTTTCCTTTGCTGAACCGGCGGAACCTTGCGACATAACGGGCGGAACCCTCCCTTTGGTTCCGCCTGGTCCGCCGAACCTGCAGATGTTTTTAAATCAAATTCAAAACCAAACACACCCTTAACTCATTCTTAAAACCTTCAAACAGCCTTCAACCCCTCACAAACACTTATCACACGAAAATTAGGGCTCTCACTCCAATCTCTTCCAATCCAATCTACTTTGTAAGTGTTTTTATCATAATTTCATTCTTAATTCAATTCTAACTTTTTCATTACACACATTAACTAGAATCTTAGGGTTTATGCATAAAACTTGGTGGTTCATGAAAAACATTGATTGCAAATCAATTTCACTTTTCACTAGTTAGGAATTGTATCCTTTTTGTTGGTATCATGATTTACCAAACACATCAAGTGCATTGTCTTTCAAAAATCACTTTCCACAACTAAAACATAATCTTTCATCACATTGTTAAAACAAATGAAAAACGTCATTGAAACATCACTTGCATAATGGCTATTGAATGCTAATGGGGATACATAACTAATATGTATTTTCGGGTACATTCAACCGAAGCCACATTGAACTAGGAGCGTGTTGGTTATCTTTTGTTTCACAACAAAACTTGCATTATGAAACGTTTTGAGCATCAAAATGAGTCAAGATAACCAAGTCTCCACATTGTTTGCATATAGGAACACATTAGAACATCCACGTTGTAAAAGTCGCTAACATTAAATCTTGTGTTTTCTAGAAATCAACATGCCTCCCGCAACTTTCTCCGATCACAAAGATACTCTTAAGTACCTACCCAAACACCATAGGACCAAAGGCCTTGATAAAGTTCAAGTAGAAACCTTTAAGGCTTTAGAAAAACGTTACGTTCATGAAGGTAGAACTATTGATGCATCCTTTCTAGAAGGAACATCCATTAGACAAAACTTCGCCGCAATCAACTTTGATTGTCTCCTTGATATCGATGAGCCAATATGTCCTAGGTTCATCTTAGAATTCTACGCAACCATAACCCTCTCTTTAGATGACGATGGTGAGATATCACTAACCTTTACAACCAATCAAACACCACATTTCATACAATTGAGAGATTTTGCAACAATGCTTGGCGTCCCTAATATTGGTACTTGTCTCTACACGGATAAGTGGCCCCTTTCAAGCCTTGATTCTATCGAGCGTTTTTATCCATACCATGACCCTCTTGCTAATAAGGAAGCAATTCGAGAGCATCTCTTTGTTAGGACCTCTAACACTAGGAAGAATCGTTCGGGAAATGATGTGAATAAGGACCCTTTTGGTATGGAGCTAAATGAGCTTAAACCACAATTTAAGAAGTGGGAAGAAATTCTTAGAGCTAATGTCATAAGTTCCATAGGAAATAGAGATCATGTCAACACATGTCTTTGCTACATGCTCTATAGCATTTCCACCGGTCAACCCTTTAACTTAGCTTACTACCTAGCCAAAAGAATGGCCGACATACCATTAGTTGGAACAACCGCTCTCCCTTATGGAATGCTCCTTACTCGCCTCTTTAGAGCCATCTCTCCCATTCCTCCAAACAATAGGGGAATTAGCCTCGACTACAATTTCGTGGCTCACATATTCGTCCCTCTAAGTGACAAAAGGGTGTTCAAAGTTAAAGGGAAACGCACTCGCTCTCCTTCACCATCATCATCATCATCCGACATGAGCGAAGATGGAAATCTTCCAAATTCGAAGCTAGCACCTCTTGATTACCTTCAACAACTTCCCACATTAAAGAATGAGTCCGAAGAATTCAAGCAAACAAAAGGAATGTGGAAGTGCATGGCAAGGTACATGGGAAAGATAAAGAAGAAGTTGGATAGCTTGTGAGATGAAGCTTAAGGAGCGTTTGGCACTATTTAGTTTTTAGAACGTTGTAGACGTTAAACTATGTGTTTCATGTTGAGCTATCATGTTATTTGTTTTTATGCACTATTACTTTTGTTTGACTATGTGTGAGTCTCATTACTTGTGATGAATGATGATATGTGATCTTATTAAATTTTCATACTTATGATAATCTTACTAAGTATAGAAATATTCGCTAGCCCCCGGTCAAAGTCCAATGAGACGAGTGTTTTGATGTCTATTTTTTGTATTTCCTAACCCGCTATACATTATATTTTTGTTTTTAAGAGTTTTCGAAAAATTTGAAAATCGTCTTGCGGGTCAAAACGATGGACTGCCTCTTTTTTCAGGCCTGGCGGAAATGGCGGAACCCTCAGATGGGTTCCGCCAGTGTAAAAATCTGGGAACCCAGTTTTGGCCCAACGGAACACAAGGAACCCTCAGAAGGGTTCCGCCTGTGTAACCCGAAGGTTCCGCCGATGCACTGCAGAAAATTATTTTTACTTTTCAAAATTTCACAATTCATAAAACACTAAATCCTTTTCTTTAGTGAGAAACTACCTTCCTAACATTCCATCAAACACATTAGGACCATTTTCACCCATTAGAACAATTAGGAAGCCATTTCCCGCCAAAATTCAAATTCAAAAATTAACTAACCCAAGGAACCCTCAAAAAGGATCCTTCAAACCATTACAACATTTCAAACCAAAACACTTCCCATGAACACATAGCATTGAGTGCTTATGATAGTCTTTCACTCAACCCAACTCCATTGGATTGACTTCCAATGATTTGACAAGTTCTTGGTAATCTTCCAAATCATTACAAACCTCCATTTTTGTATGGTAGAACATCAAATCCAAACACTTACTTCCATGACATGTTTTTCCTATAAATTTGATCACCTTTGAACAACCCAAAACTCACACCAAAACCATTACTTCACTCAATCTCAAAACTCTAACTAGCCAAAGAATTGAGATGACTAAGTCCAACACCTCATCCGAATCATCAAGAAAACACACTAGGATTAGTGTAAAACCTTGTTGCTTCAACAAAACCACCAAATCAAGCTCATCATCATCAAGTGACTCATCACTTGACATTACATCACCCATACAAGATTACCTCAACCTTTCTACACAAACACCATCTTTAAGACCTTGCAACACCAACACAATCACTATTCAAGATTTGCTTAATCTTGCAACTCCAACATCCTCTCTCAAACATGGCAATACAAACCCACACACCTTTTCACCATCAAATGATTTAACATTGCAACTAACTCAACCATCAAAAACTCCATCACCACAATCCCCAATTCCTACACCAATGGAACTTTTTCATACACCACCAACATCACCACATTCACGATTGGAAACTTTAGACAACCTTCCACCTAGATCACCTCAATCACCAAAATTAACTTTCATGGAACTCCTCCAAACAACTCCAACACCACCATCACCAAACTTGGAAATGTTAGAAGATCTATCATCTAGATCATCTAATCCTCCATCATTGTCATTCTTTGACACCATTGCTCAAATGGAAACTCAACCAAGTGAGCAATTAGAACATGAACCCCATCAACCATCATTGGTAGAGCGTTTGGCTTACCGATATGCTAGACCCTCAATTTTTCCACAAGATCAAGGTCATACACACCTACCATCTTTTGTGTTTCACCCCATTTACAAAAACCTTCATGGTAATCCTTCCGGAGATCCTAGCTTCCGCCACTATATTCAACCACAAGAACCTCCACAACAACAACCACCACAAGATCATTCCCAACACTTCGACTCTCTATTTCCTTCTTATAAGAAAATAGAAGCATCCATATGGGATAAATCTCCAAACCTCAATGATGAACTAAACACTCATCTAAACCATCTTCATGCCTTCAAACGCATGGTTGACTCTCAAATCAAACATGTTATGGAATTCCATAAGGCATTACACTCATCTAGTGAAGAAAGCAAAAACACCTCCCAACCTTCCACATTTGCTCCTTCAAGCTCAAATGATCCACCACCAACAAATCAAACCCCTCTTCCACAAAACTTTCCCCGCCATGGTTGCGGACATTGTGAAAGAACCGCTCACATTATTGAGGGATCTCGAAACGACATTCGTGAGCTAACCAATGAAATGCGACTTATCCTAAACCACATCTTGGAACGTCTAGAGTCCTTGTCCCATCAACCTCAAGCCTAGAGTCTCCATCAAAAGCTCAAACCAACAAACCAAATGCATTTCACCTTCACCACAATCAAAATGAGACCCGCCATATCCTACACCACCCATTTACATTTTCAAACAACCTTACCCTTGTTTTGGAAAGATGTTTCTCACAAAGGAAAATGATGGTTTCCTTTTTATAGATGTAGGATTTTACATTCCTAGTTTCTTTTTATTGTTATTTAGAAGTAGGATGTTATTTACATCATTTCTTGTCTTTGACTTTCAAAAAGTCAAATTTTACATGAAATGAATTTTATTCTACTATGAGATATGCTTTGTTTGTTGACCATTGAAGTATTGTGTTTGCACAATACCTTGTTATGGTAACATGTATATCTTGTGTTTTCGACACTAACTTTCTTTTGTAGGATAATAACTCATGTTTCCCTTCCTTGATACTCCGATTTAGGGGAGTAATATTCAAGGGGGAGTATGAGTGTTGCATCATTACGCTTCACAACATGTTCTATACTTGTCTTGTGCGACAACTAACCTTTCTTTGTAGGTTCAAAATCCATGACTTCTTCCTTGATACTCCGATTTAGGGGAGTATATTCAAGGGGGAGCATGAGAATTGCATCATTACACTTCACGACTTGTTCTACACTTGTCTTGTGTGGCAACTAACCTTTTCTTTGTAGGTTCAAAATCCATGACTCCTAACTTGGCACTCCATTTAGGGGGAGTATTGTCTAAGGGGAAGCACGTGCATAAGTTCCGCTACGCTACTCTTCTTTTTGTTTCGACAAAAAAGGGGAGAAGTTTAACTTGTTTTCATATCTAACTTTTTCACTTCTTTTTATTATTTTCGTAAAACAAGTTTTAATACAAACTTTATAAGACTTAACACTAAAACTAGTGGCTTACTTATAAATAAAGTTTATGTTTTGTCATCAACAAAAAGGGGGAGATTGTTAATACAAATATCGCCTAAAAACGTTATTTATATTTTACGATCTTTGCTAAGTTTTGTTAATGACAAAGTACAAACTTTAGCTTATAGTAAAACATTACTTTAGTTTTAAGTCTTGTATAACTAGACTTTACATTTCTTTTTAAACATAACATAGGTTTTACTTCTTTAAAAAGAAAGTGTCACATCTCATCAATATGCATTTATGGAAAGTTTATGTGTTTGACCATCTATAGTTCTTACACATTTTTGGAAGCATTCCACATTGAGTCAATGCATGTAATAAGTTGATGTGACCTAGTTTTTCTTGGAGAGATTTATTGCAAGTTTGGTCTGTCAGCTCTGGCGGAACCCTGGAGGTACACGGGCGGAACCCTTCTGAGGGTGCCGCCGTTTCCGCCAGAGTGCTGACTTTCTTGGGTATAAATACCAAGGCACTTGCAAAAAATCTCTCATCACTTAGAGTCATATTTCACATACTTTCTCTCATCTAACTCAGTAAGATCAAACTTGTGTGGTTCTCTTGTGTAGCAAAGGAGTTCACATATTGACCTAAGAAGTTACAAGTTTCAACTCAAAGTTGCAAGACTTGATTAGCTTTGTTGTGTATAGACTTTGGTAGTTTATACTTGATTTGTATCTTGTGTAGAAGTGATCGGTTAGTATTTTAGACCTCAAAATACATAGTGTGTCGGGAGTTGTTGTACCCTTGTAAAAGAACTAACGGGAGTGGTTGTACCCTTGGTAAAGAACTCGACATCTAGCTTAGTGTCGGAAAAAGGAATTAGGCGACGTTAGGTTGGTTCTACCTCGAACTAGAACTCGGTATTTAGCTTTGTACCGGATAAACGTGTAAGCGACGATTGTAAAGGTTTCTCCACCGGGAAAGGAGTTTGTTGACTAGTGCTTTAAACTCTCGAGTTGGATACTCGGGGCGTGGACGTAGGGCAAGGAAAAAGAGTCCTTGTAGCCGAACCACGATAAACAATCGTGTTGTGGTTTGATCGTTTCTTTCTCTAGTCTTGCTTGCTATTTATTATCTTTTAGATTATATCTTTGATAGTATCTTTGCTTATATCTTTGATTATTTGAAAAGTATATTTTAGATTATATCTTTGATTATACGAAAGTTTCAAAAGATAATTAACTTAAAAAGCGGTAAACTATTCAACCCCCCTTCTAGTTTTCCACAGAGATCATTGGAAAACTCAAGGCATTTGTGGAAAGGATAAAACTTCAAAAAGGAGGACAAGTAGAAAGTCAGGAAAACTTACTTTTCGCACATGGCGAACACTCGAGAAGGGGAAGGTGATTTGGTAATCGCGGAGGTAGATCAAACTTTTCACGAGGAAACTGGCAACGAAATAGAAACAAATATGACTCAAAGGAGGAAGGCTCAACTTACAAAGGAAAATCAAAGTGGAATAAACGTGAGTGGGATATGAGCAAAATACAATGTCACAAGTGTAGGAAACTTGGACATTTTAGAAAAGACTGCAAAGAATAATCGACAACTCAGGAACAATCAAACCTTATCTTTGAAGACGAAGAACCATCACTATTAATGACTACACACGAAACTGAACACGAGGAAGTACTGTTGAATGAAGGACAAATTCAACCCAAAAAGTATGCTACAACAGATGCAAGTATCTGGTACTTAGATAATGGTACAAGTAACCATATGACTGGAACTAAAAGTCATTTTAGAGATATTGACGAAAGCATAACAGGACGTGTTCGTTTTGGAGGTGGATCGTAAGTGGAGATAAAGGGTAGAGGCTCTATATTATTAGGTTGTAGGAACCACGAACAAAAGATAATATCAGATGTATACTACATTCCAAACCTCAAGAGCAACATACTAAGTTTAGGACAACTCACAGAAATAGGTTGTAAAATCATCATGGATGGAAACAAACTGACTTTGTATGATAAGAATAAGAAGTTGTTGATGAAGATTGAAAGATCTAAGAATCGACTTTACTGTATTAGATTACAAATAGAAACACCCACATGCCTCTTAGCAAATGTAGATAACCAAGCATGGTTGTGGCACGTAGATTAGGTCATCTAAACTTTGAAGACATCAATAAGATGACAAGGAAGGGTTTAGTGGAAGGAATACCAAGAATAAATCATGCAGGACAGATTTGTGATGCATGTTTATTAGGAAAGCACAGTAGGACACTATTTCCAAATCAAGCTAAGTTCAGATCAAAGAACCCTTTGGATTTAGTATATGGAGACCTCTGTGGTCCTATAAATCCAGCCACACACTCCGGAAAGAAACTCATTTTCTTGTTAGTGGATGACTGTAAACGTTTTACGTGGGCTTACTTTGTGACATCGAAAGATCAAGCATTTAACACTTTCAAGGAATTTAGACAACAAATTGAAATGGAAATGAGAATGAAATTAAGGATGCTAAGAACAGATGGGGGAGGTGAGTTCACATCAAA
>LBNU01038168.1:90164-111483 GCA_014162995.1 Artemisia annua | reverse complement strand
TATATATATTACACACACTTGTTACCTACAAAACATGTCACTGAAATCTTGGATACTTCGAAAGTTCGAAACTGATAATGTTGGGTTGGTCCATATTGGGTCTTTTGAGTTTTGATCACTAAAATTCAATAATGTTGGGTTGGTCCACAAGCTGCTGCCAAGGTTAGTCCAGCATATCCTTATCTTTTCAATTTCACAAAACCAAAAAAATAAAATAAAAAATATAATAATAATAATAATAATAATAATAATAATAATAATAATAATAATAATAATAATAATAATAATAATAATAATAATAATAATAATAATAATAATAATGCGGGTGTTTTTCCTCCCGATATTTCCCGCCCCTTACATGGTGTTAAATTATTGGGTGGGCCCATTAGTGTGGATTTTGAGTTTGGTAGTAAGCTTATTATGAAAAGGGTGGCTAAAACTATTGAACTTATGGACGCTGTGGCTAAACATAATGACCCCCAATGTGAGTTGTTGCTACTCCGCGCATGTGCTGGTATTTCCAAGTTGTATTTTTCTATGCGCACATGTTCCCCCCGGGTCTTTGAGTGTGCTCAGGTTTCTTTTGATGCGGCACTTCGTTCTTCATTGGAGCGTATTGTTACTGCTTCTGGGCCCGGTTTCGGTGATTGGCAATGGAGACTTGCTACCCTACCCTTTGTTTTTGGTGGGCTTGGTGTATATTCTGCAGGTGATGTCTTGAACTATGCTTTCCTTGCTTCTAGGCTTCAATCTGCTAGCCTACAGACTAAGCTTCTCCATAGTTCTAGTATTGTAACTGCTGGTCCCTCCTTTGATGATGCTTTATGTACCTTTAATATGAATATGGATATTGACCTTTTGAGTAATCCAAGCGAGGTCGCTGCCCCCAAACTCATGAAGAAATTGGCAGATATATATTTCGATCGGGTTACCCAAACTGTTGAATCTACCTTCCATCTATCTCCCCGACAGATGATGTTATGAAGCTCACTAAAGGAGGATCATACCTCAGATTGGCTTAGGGTGGCCCCTATATCTGGATTGAGACAAACTATGAACGCCCGGACTTACCGTTGTGTGTTGTGTTATAGGCTGGGTGTTCCTCTTTTCACTGTTCAGGTACCGTGTTCAGCTTGCTCTCGTATTTTTACTGGAGATATTTATGGGGATCATGCGGTTTCTTGTGCGGGTATTGTTGGCATTAAACATCGGCATAATATTGTGCGTGATGTTCTTGCTGATATATGCTCTCGGTCCGGTATTTCAGCTCGTAAGGAGGTGGATATTGGGCTTTATGGTGATAGGGACAGATCTTTACGCCCAGCTGATATATTACTTTACTCTTGGGATGGTGGGCTTGATGTTTGTGTTGATCTTACGGGGTCGTCACCCTTGACACAATCTGGTATGATTGATTTTGTCCCAGGTCGTGCGGTTATTGAAGCCGCACAACGTAAACGTGTCAAGTATGATGCCAAATGTGTGGATATCGGTTATGGGTTCCCCCCCTCCTCTTTCTCCTCTTTTGGAGAACTTGAGAAAGACGCAGTAACTCTCCTAAAGCGCATTCGACGTTTCTCTTTGACTCAAGACATTGGAGCGCGGGCTGCTGTTTATATTTTTAATAGGATTGGTTTCGCTATTGCTAGAGGTGTGGGGGCCCAGTTGGTTTATCGGCTTCCCACTAATTTCTTGTAAAATCCTATTTATTGTTAATAAAAGTGATGGTATAATAAAAAAAAATAAAAATAAAAAATAATAATAATAATAATAATAATAATAATAATAATAATAATAATAATAAAATCACATTATATAAAAAAATAATAATAATAATAATAATAATAATAATAATAATAATAATAATAATAATAATAATAATAATAATAATAGTAATAAAATAAAAAAATAAATAAAATCTCTATTGGATGTTTGGAACTCATATACATACCCACTTTATTCAAAACGAGGATGTAATCCCGCGCGTTGCCGCGGGGTGTTTGCAAAAGTTAGCTCAGCCAACGAAAAAATAAGGGTCCGAAGTCGAAGCTATTGTTATGAAAACTATTATCATCTTGGTGTTATTCTATCTTATGTTTCTCACTTCGATTACAAAAAATGCAACTAAACCGAGTCACTTTACACTGTCATATAATGTAAGTTGCCAAATCATCACACACCACGTCGTTTCCTCAAACTGTAAATGCCAACGTTTTAGAAGAACTTGATTCAGTTATAAGAGTAAATTTAAAATGTAACAATTGTTGTAACAAAGTTAGTTTAACTACATAATCCAAAAGTATATATGTCAACTGCTACTAATAATTGGATTGTTAAGATGGTACGCTACCGAAAAGCACATATACAAAAGGTTTGAACCATCCAAGTACTTGCTGCCGGGCGGCCGTGTTTGTGTTTATTACAATTATGTCAATTGCATGGAGCAACTTTTCACGCTCTTTCTTCATTCACACTTTTTCTTAATTAACTGCTGATCCACCCTCAGGTTTTCATGTAGTGGAATCAATCACCAAATGTAGAATACTCGATTGACCTCTTAAACTCAGGAGCGATAAATAATGAGGATTTGAAGCGTGGCTGCAAAACATGAAAAGTCATCAGATTTAAAATAATTTTGTTACTTCAAAATAAATTTTTTACTTAATGTTTTGGAGCTTGAAGCGTGGCTCCAAAACATGAAAACTCATACTTTCTAAAAATCATTGCTCATGTCCAGTAAGTTATTTGGGTTCTGTTTATGCAAGTCATATTAATGGTAGTCTATTCTAAAGTCAAGTCATATTAATGGTAGTCTATTCTAAAGTGAAACAGTAGCATCAATCATGTAGCATGCCACCAATATGAGTTCAATTAAGCAAACAAATATAAAATGTACCTTGCTGTTGTTATCATTCCATGAAGGATCACACCGCCCCATTGCTAATACCTCTCCACCTGCAATAAAGTTGCTTTACATTAATACTTTATCAAGACCCTATTTGATCACCATACAAATACTGAAAGCTAATACTTTCTCATACCCTATTTGATCACCTCGCAGGTGACATATTTGTGATATGTCATAGTAATTTTGTAGGCTCGAGTCAAAACATGTCAAATGTGTATAATGAAAATAGTAACTGGTCAAACGGGTCGAATGAACATGTTAAAAGTTGGTTTGCCACTAAGAAAGTTAATTGTTTCACACGTCGTTTATTTTTTTATAAATAACAAACCTGTCCACATGTGTTTTTAGCACCATGTTGCAGTGTCGATTGAATGAAATATCACAAATTCACAACCCAATAGCTTCTTATTATTCCTGCAGTCAATAAGAACCACATAGATTAGCCTCGTGTGATTTTGCAGATTACTGTTGATTCAGGATCATAACTATTGTCATTATCAAGTAATACTACTCACTTTGACACTAAAGTTACAACTTTTATCATTAGTAATAATACAGCTAAACAAAATTCAAGATCGACTATAATTCTTATAAAAAACTAAGCATACATACAGTTCAAAACATGAAAAAAGTCAAAGCAAATCACACATTTCTGCAAATCTTTTATGCATATTCGCGTATCAGCCTGCAACTTTCTTTTGCAAACCGCACTCTACTACGGCATCGCATGTGCAAATAAAAAAACATGTATGTAGGTCAGCAACCCTGTACCCAAAGCGTGTAACTATGGTAACATCCAGTAACATCGTAAGTGCCACTTTCTTTTACAAAACATACGCTACTACAACGCCTCTTTTGTAAACAAAAGAACAACAAAAAAAATACGTATTTAGGCCAGGGAAGCGATGCCTGAAGCATGTAACTATAATTAGTTCCATTATCATATATCAACATTACTAATCTACAAAAGTCAAAATCTGCAAAATTCATCTTATAGTCTTCATCCTAGCACTTTTGTCCATTTTTTTTCTGAATACGATATGCATTAAAAACTAATCTTTTAACAAAATGATTTAGGAGGTATTGATGTCATAAAAATATATTTTGGCCGACTTTAAACATGTTTGAGTCATTCAACCCATTCCCCTTTTAGGTACAGAATGCCAGTTGACAGTTTGACACGATACTATTGACATATTATAAGTATCAGTTATAATTTCATGCAATATTGCAAAATATTGATTCAAAAATCAAACACAAAACTGATTAGAAACTAATTAAGAAAAAGCCAACTTAAAAATTTAGTCTAAAATTACCTTCAAAGATCCTGTTACCTGGTTTGTGAGCTCCTCCGTTTCCTCGTATGCCTCGTCTTTGTCTAGCGTTTCATCAATGGACTCGGACATGTGACTTCAAACCTAGAAGCACCCGAATTCGCAAACCCCCTCTTTGCACCACCCCCTTTTGGAACCCGCCCATTACCCATTATTCGTCGACCACCATCATTGAATCTGTTAGCGCCACAAACCAACAATAAAGCACTTAATAAGCAATAATCCTAAACACCCCAACAAACAGGCTAACCACTAAAAATACCAATGTATCAATGCATCCAATGTTGTGTTGCATATACCCAATGTAGTCTAAGCAAACAAACGCCAATGGCATCAACATTGACCATGGTATTCCATAAATCCAAATGCTCCATATACCTGAAAAACAACATAACTTTTAGCGTCACTTCTTATAATTCTAAAATACTTTAACACGTGAAATGCAAAAAATACCATTTCAACCATGCCACAAAAGTTGGTTCACACTGTATGGATCCTTCATTCCATGTTATGATGCGTACAAAATGCAGATATTTAGTGCTTATAAAAGGGATTTATCATTTTCAGTTTCATGTTTTCTTTTTCGTCGGGCAATCAATACACACCACATTAAAAAGTAGCATGTTGTAATTTCCATATTTAATGGCAAACCAACATCAAATTAAGCATCGGGTCGCAGAATTTACACTTGAAACTGAAATATGACCCAAAAATGAAGAACTTATAAACTTACTATTACGGTCACCAAAAGGGAAGCCCACGTTCCTTTTTTTACCGATTTCCACACCTGCGAATTCTGATTTTTTTCTTGCCGCCACATACACACCTGCACAAAACGTCAATAAAAAGTTTCTAAGTTATTATCGTTATGTGGAAAAATCAGAAATGCAAGCGACCCTAACTAACCACAACAAATCAATGTAACAGTAACTAACCGACTATAAAAGCATGTATAATTGCACGAATACCATCAGACTTACTAACAGAAGTAATCCCCTTCTGTTCCACAACGACAAAGTTAGATAAACCGTCGTAACCGCAGCCGTTACAGTAATCATATCCTTAGCCTCATTACTCATATTCTTCATAAAAATCTTACTGCACATTCATTTCATCAAATAAAAAAATTAATTACGACATAAATCACATTTGTTTAGAGGGTGTTTGGGATTGCTCATTTTTTGCTAAAAATAAGTACTTTTTGATATACAGTTTGGATATGCTTATTTATATAAAACAAAATGCAATAATACAGGAAAAAAGTAATTATTTGATAGAAATCTCTAATAAAGCATTATTTATAATAGTTCTGTATCAAATGAGGAGGTGTTGTTTCAGCTTATATAGCCGGCTCATGGCTTATATGATTTTCAGCTTATAAAAAATAAGCTTATGAAACATAAGCCCAAAACAAAATAAGTGATAAGACGAAACAAACACCCACCAAGTAATATGAAATAAGCCATTAAAGCATAAAACCACAATGTGTTTGTATTAGAAAAAATACTGTGAATTGCTCTTCTGCTTAAAAATAAGCACCCTCGTATGCTGAATATATACAATGTGCCGCTCATGGATCAATCATGTATCTCTAATAACGTCATATCTAATCTAACAGCTTATAAAAAGGAAATTTATAAAACATAAACCTACACCAGATCAAATAAACATACCATGAGACTCGTAGTTTGGTAAAAAAAAAAAACCTTCGTGTTGTATTGGTGGTATACTTATAATCGTAGTATTTGTTGGACCTTGCTCTTCCGGTTCAGAAGACGCGGTAGTGATACAAACCCTCTCTACCCATCTTCCCTTTTTATTATCTACCACCAAATAAATAAATATAATCAATTAATAACACACATTTTCAACCAAAAAGATCCGTGGTACAAATAAAAGTGAATCAAAAATTACCTCAACATCAATTATGGCCTGTTCAAGTCGAGAAACATATGGCGCCATAAGCTCAAGCCAGCAACCTCGTAAGCGCACACACACACACAGAAAAAAAAAAGCCTTATCAGCTTTACAAAAATTACATAAGCTAAGCAGGGAAAATAAGCTAGTCCAAACATCTTCAAATCATGTCTTATAAATAAGCCATAAGCTTAACCATTATAAAAACCCCTAAAATCTACCCATAAAAACACGAAATCAGCAAAACCCCATTTATGCAAAAACCCCAATTTCAAGATTCAATTTTTATACCGCAATCTGTTTGTCGAACCACACCCGATTCAAACAACCCAAATCCTATGAATAACTACTTAAACTAAACACAAATCAACCACAAAACAGTTAAAAGAATCTAAAAGACATAAATCAAAATTTTGAAATTAATAAAAAAAGAAAAAACCTTACTTTTTGGAAGATCATCATCATCATCATCATCATCAATCTTTTCGTTTGATGATAGATCTTGAAGAAGATATGTTGAATGAGAGAGGAGATTGTTTTTATTGGTAGATTTGGCGAAGATATGCTGAAGAAACACTCACAATCATCATCATCAATCTCACCGATGGATTTTCAGCCCGATCGGTTGAATGAGAGAGGAGATTGTTTTTTGTGGATGTGGTTAATTGTTATGTGTGTGTGTGTGGAAGAAGCTTCAAGAAACAAAAATGAGGAGGGCTGTGGATTTTATGGGTGAGCGGGATTCTGTAGCAACACTCACAATACGCACTGTAGAAAACTGTAGCAGCTACAGTAGCCTACGAAGCCTATGATGAACAGTCCACGGGGTTTATACTTTACTTATAATATAATTATTGTTGGATCAAACCAAAGGTATTTAATTCTAATGTGTAACAACATTGGATACGTGATAAGTTATTCAATTAATATATTTACAATGTTTCCGTTTTAAGGATTATTCTAAAATCTCAATTGGAATATAACTTTACCATTGATGGATGACTAAATTCTAGTTTTTTTATTACTTTGATCATGATTAAATAATGTTTAGCTGATTCTTAGTTTTATCAAATGTATACAATATACATATTCTAATCTCAAAAAACATATTAGCCTAGAATATAGCAAATATATGCTAACACCAATGTTGGCCTAGAATTTATTAACGTTACCGGTTAGTCCAATGATTAAGAAAAGATTAAACCAAGTTAGGAGAGTCGGCTCAATTTGGAAGTCATGTTTTGGGACAAGGCGTAGTAGGCCTCGAGGCCCAGGAAATTTCTACATTGCCAGTTGAGATCTTAATTTTTTGTTGTCGTTGGACTTGGAAGTTGGAACTACATATATTGTGTCTAGCTAACTTACTTGAATATACTGTACCGATGTAGTTCGATTGAAAATTTTGGGGTGGACATTTTAATTTGTTACAATATTTATTGACTCGATAATGATCGTCACTTCTATTTCTAACAATCTCCCCTAAGTGGCGATCATTGAGATCTCACTGTGATTACATTAATGATCAATACTTCTATTGCTAGCAATCTCCCACTAAGGGGTGATCATTGAGATATCTCTTTGTGACCTTGGTCTTTAACTTTTGAAGCTCGTTATCTTGAACATTGAGTCTTGTTATGTAATAGTTGAACTAATTCCTTTGTTCCAATCATGCTTTGTGATCTTTAGAATCTATTGATATTTTCTTGCCTTCAATCAACATCTTCAAGTATTTTGTCTTGGCGTCTTCTCCAACATGCTCATACTTCTTGATAAGTTTTGAACTTCATACTAACGTAATCCTCATTTCCTTCTTGAACTTGTTCTTTGACAACTTGATCTTTCACTTTGATGTTGAACTTAGTCTTGAACTTTCTTAACTTGATCTTTGAGGATGTTAGTATGAGCATGTGGAGTTGAAGATTGTTGATGAATGAATGATGGTATACGGTCATCTTTCAAGGCGACATTCATCAGTACCTGCACAAATAAGGTAGCAAATAAGGATCTTGTTGAAGCTGTTTGTAGAAGTGTTTTTGCCAATAATAATAATAATAATAATAATAATAATAATAATAATAATAATAATAATAATAATAATAATAATAATAATAATAATAATAAAATGAAAACTATTCATAAAAAAATAATAAAATAATAATAATAATAATAATAATAATAATAATAATAATAAATGTCATGCTTTCAGATAAAATTCGTATGGTGTATGTATATAAGAGTGCAAAAACTCCAAGGTTTTGTCATGTTGGTCGCATTTTCAGTGTCGACTCTCAAACAAATATAAGGTAAAGCTAATGGGCTTGAGATATGCGGGCTGAGGTGTGAATTATAAATGTTCATTTATAAAGCTTTAAAGAGCATATCTATACTATCTATAATGGAAAAATGGTAAAAGTGAAATGTTGAGTTTTCAACAATAGTCAAATGAGAGAGAAAAGTGAAATGTAATTAATACTCTTATTAAAACACCCCATTACTTAAAAGTACAATGATTTATTCACATTGTACAACCAATTAAAATACAAACCGGGTTGACCCGGGACGCTTCAAACCCGCGCGGGTTGACCCGGTTTAATTTGACCCATTTCCGACCCAACCTAGCAAGTTGACCCGGTTTAAATCGACCCATTTTTCGACCGGAACGGTTCAACCGGTTGAACCACCCGGGTCGAACCGGGTTTCAAAACATTATCCATTACTTAAAAGTACAATGATTTATTCACATTGTACAACCAATTAAAACACAAACCGGGTTGACCCGGGATGCTTCAAACCCGGCGGGTTAACCCGGTTTAATTTGACCCATTTCCGATCCAACCTAGCAAGTTGACCCGGTTTAAATCGACCCATTTTTCGACCGGAACGGTTCAACCGGTTGAACCACCCGGGTCGAACCGGGTTTCAAAACATTATCCATTACTTAAAAGTACAATGATTTATTCATATTTTACAACCAATTAAAACACAAACCGGGTTGACCTGGGACGCTTCAAAGCCGGCGGGTTGACCCGGTTTAATTTGACCCATTTCCGACCCTACCTAGCAAGTTGACCCGGTTTAAATCGACCCATTTTTCGACCGGAACGGTTCAACAGGTTGAACCACCCGGGTCGAACCGGGTTTCAAAACATTATCCATTACTTAAAAGTACAATGATTTATTCATATTTTACAACCAATTAAAACACAAACCGGGTTGACCTGGGACGCTTCAAAGCCGGCGGGTTGACCCGGTTTAATTTGACCCATTTCCGACCCTACCTAGCAAGTTGACTCGGTTTAAATCGACCCATTTTTCGACCGGAACGGTTCAACAGGTTGAACCACCGTGGTCGAACCGGGTTTCAAAACATTATCCATTACTTAAAAGTACAATGATTTATTTACATTGTACAACCAAATAAAAACATATCTATCAAATTAAATACGACCAATTAAAACACAAACAGGGTTGACCCGGGACGCTTCAAACCCGGTGGGTTGACCCAGTTTAATTTGACCAGTTTTCAACCCAACCTAGCAAGTTGACCCGGTTCAAATCAACTCATTTTCCGACCAGAACGGTTCAACCGGTTGAACAACCCGGGTCGAACCGGGTTTAAAAACATTATGTTTAATTCCCAAATCTTCAAACTTTTATTATTTTCTGTTTATAACCTATAAACTTTTTTTTATCAATAAACTATCTATCGCTATAAAATCCCGTTGCTATGCACGGGTATTCGTCTAGTAAAGGAAAAAGAGTCAAAAGGTGAAAGTGAAAAGTCAATAATGTTGAAATGTTGAAATCTTATTAAAGGAAATTATGAATGTAATTAATATTATTATTAAAACACCAGATTACTTAAAAGTACAATGATTTATTCACATTGTACAACCAATTAAAAACATATCTACCAAATTAAATACAACCAATTAAAACACAAACCGGGTTGACCCGGGACGCTTCAAACCCGACGGGTTGAGCCGGTTTAATTTGACCCATTTTCGACCCAACCTAGAAAGTTGACCCGATTTAAATCGACCTATTTTTCAACCGGAACGGTTCAACCGGTTGAACCACCCGGGTCGAACCGGGTTTCAAAACATTATCCATTACTTAAAAGTACAATAATTTATTCACATTGTACAGCCAATTAAAAACATATCTATCAAATTAAATACAATCAATTAAAACAAAAACCGGGTTGACCCGGGACACTTCAAACCCGGACGGGTTGAACCAGTTTAATTTGAACCGTTTTCGACCCAACCTAGCAAGTTGACCCGGTTTAAATCGATCCATTTTTTGCTTGGAACGGTTCAACCGGTTGAACCACCCGGGTTGAACCAGGTTTCAAAACATTATGTTAAATTTCCAAATCTTCAAACTTTTATTGTTTTTCGTTTATAACCTATAAACTTTTTTTATCAATAAACTATTTGTCGCTATAAAATCCCGTTGCTATGCACGGGTACTCGTCTAGTATATATAATTATCATTTCCATGCAGAACATGTCAATCACGTCAAAAAGTTTTACATAAACTTTAATCAGTATAACAATAGGGAATTGATTTGCATACATTCAAAATTGATTGGGACACTCCATTTGTGCGTTAAATACTTGTACAATATTAACATTGTGCTTCAACTGCTTGTACATTAGAGTGTCCAATAACATTTTAGATTGTGCGAATCACCTCCCATAACTATAACAGTTATAACACATGGTATGTAACATCCTCAAAAATGGCACAGCGGAAGCATTCGGGTAACTGGGGTGCTACTTATGGAATCACAACACAAAGTAATAGAGAACGAACTACCTAGTCCGTTTTAGAAAGATTTCATTGATTTAATAAACGATTGTTTACAGCATTGTTTAGTGAGAAATACATGGTCCATAATTTGGTTGTCCCAAACACAAAAGTTGTCATGGTTGTGTAAGATACACTTCAGATATGCCTATGACCCATGCCATGCCCTGGCTCAAATCATTATGCAGCAATACAGTTAAGTATCTGAAAAAACATGTTTAAAAAGTTAGCATAAAGCTAGTGAGTTCATAAGTTTAAATCAAAGCAGTAAAGTGGACCATAAGCAAAGCATATGAACATTACATCGAACAGAATGTCATACAAAAAGTCTATTACTCAAGCTCTAAGTCATTATACCAAGCTACGACAGTGGAGGATGCTATAAAGCACGTTATATAAAGGGCCTGAGCAAGTGTTTAACCCATGACACTTGTAATCCGATATGATATACATTCGCTTTTGACCATTTGGTTAAACCAAACGGGGCACTTGCGTTTCCCAGCAGGAATTGACGGTTCATGAAAATGGACATAATTGGGTTACAGATCTTAGGCTAGTTAGTAATACTTTAACAAAGCATAAGTTTAGTTGGTCCAAGTAAGAGTTTTGCATGTTTCTCACCCCAAAGTTTGCGAATAAGTATAAAGATTAAAAGTGGTGCTATAAACTCACCTCAGAGTATGGTGACATAGGTATCGCAAGTAGAGTAAAGTAGCAAAGCACAACAACAGATGGTAGCATGACCTAATAAATACAGGCTAGTCTTATAAATATGTCAAGCGAAAAGTAATTTAATGCGTATTACTTTTCAAAAGATAATGCATTATAGTTTTCGTATCATTGTTTGTAAAAGATTTTGTATCATCGTTTGTGTGGTGGTTTAAAAGTCTAGATTCGTAAAAATACGCCAAAGTACAATATATATAAGGGTGTTGATATTTCCACATAGGAAATTTATTCATACACATAAAGTGTCTTGTAAAATGACCATTATACCCTCTTTATATTTTAGTCATATATTGTATGGGTGAATAATTTAGTCATTTTACAATACACTTTATGTGTATGAATAAATTTCCTATGTGGAAATATCAACACCCTATATATAATACACATATTATATATGAGAAAATACACAAGTAAAATAAATAAGAATATAAATAAGAAAAATAAATAAAAGATAAGTTAATGATCAAGTTTCGGCAGTTACCCGGTAATCCCAAATAGATTAGTTAAGAAATTTTGGTTTTATATAAGGCATACATTTTAATGTACAAATTAAACAATAGAGGTTTTATATTTTGAAAATTATATTTTTCGTCTCTTTGTCGGGTTTCATAGAAATGAGTTTTTGTGATGACATACAAAGTGTAGAAATTTTATAAAATTTTTGGCATGACTTGTTCTTTATACAACGATCCTAAAGTCATAGACTTTAATATAATCAACTAATTATAATGCCCGCGCACGCGCGGGTTTTTTTAAAAAAATTTTGAATGTTATATTTTTATTTATTAAAAAACAAATAATTTAATTTTTATCTTGCTTGATTTATGATTTTTAATATTTTTTGTATTTATCTTCTACTTGTATAGTATATCAACAAAACGAATTTAAAAACTTATAAATTAAATAATAATTAACATATTACCCAATAAGGAAATATTCTTTTTTTTTCAAAATGACAAAGTACCCACTAGGGGTTTTGTTTTATTATATAAGAGATTTTCCAAATAAGTCACTATCCAACAAATTCCAAATAAACTTCATTTTAATCCTCGTTTGTCCAAATCACGTTTCAACAATATTTTATCTAAGCAAGAAGTAGTCCGATATGATAAGTCCATTATGAGTCCGTTATGTCCAATATGTCAAGTCCGTTATAAGTCCATTAAGTCCAATATATTAAGTCCGTTATGAGCCCGACAAGTAGTCCAACAATCCAAGTTTTCAATCCAATAGTTCGGCCATTTATATTTGGTTAATCCAATCTACGCCGTCATCTCTTAAGTCCATTAAGTAAATATGTTTAGCCCAATAAAGTATTTATGTTAGCCCATTAACATATTTTTAAGTTTAGCTCATTATGTATACTAGCAGGGTACCCGCGCAATGCGGCGACAGGTACCTGTGACTAAATTTTGTGGCGAACAAATGTTTTTTATTTATATGTTTTTACTAAACATAACTTTAGGTATTTTAATTTCCGGTCAGCTATGTATTTGAAATTATTACATTTTTGTACAATAAATGTACGGAAATTCATGTCGGAACAATTTTAACTCTTTAACCAGGAAAAATGCTTTTCATTCTACAATGCATGATAATAAAAAGGTTATATAATACCATCTTTTAAGATTTAGCTATTTCATAATTCGGTGATTCGGTCAATGAAGAAAAAGGTTAATAAAAAGGTTATATATTTCGGTCCATGAAGAAATTGAAAATGTAAGCCCTGTCAATTTTTTAGAAGACACTTGTACAAACCCAATATTGATCCTCAAAAATACTCTAAGATTTAGCTATTTTATACTAACCCAACACAACCCTAATTCATTTCTCAAAATCATGTGCCCCCATTTTTTTCTTAAACATATTTGCAATTTTGCAAACACAAGCAAACATTGTCCCTTTCTTCTTTATTACAACAAACGAATCACCCACAATCCAAATCCTTCAATTTAGCTTATGTAATACCAAACATCAAACAAAACTAAACCTTTCTTTCTACTCAACTCGATCAACCAACAAACAAGCACAAGTCTTTTCTTTCTACTTTTATGTAAATCGAACACCATAAACGGTCTATAGGTTTTCTTTTAATCTTCGAAATACAAACCCACGCTTACACTAAACTTCCTTCGGTTTGTTTCCACCACAACCGTACCCTGAACTTTCTTGGCTTATTTTGTATTGTCGAGGCTTACACAGATAACATACTATTGGCTTCAAGATCTTTCGATAAAGGCCTGGGGTAGGTATTGTTGTTTTTTGTTCAACATCTATGATGTGTGTTCTCTTATAATTTTTTTTAAGAACAAGTTTGTGGGTATAAAAAGAGAAAGCTGAGATCTTTGTTTCTTTTCTTTTTAGTATCGAATCTTGTTTGTTGGAAGGAGTTGAGATGGTGGTTGTTGTTTATTCGGAGATGATATGAGATTGATATTGGGTGTTATTGAGGAGACTAAAATGGTGTGAGCTGCGATTATGTTTGTTGTGTTTTTAAGGTTATATATACATTTATTTTTCCAAATTAAAACGTATGTGTTATGATTAGAGTAAATGGTCGGCAAGTTTTTTGATTTCAATTCTAACATTAATACACAGGAATTATAAGTCAATAACTGTTTCTTATCCAATTTTTACAAAACTATTAAAAGACTAACAGGTTGTTACAAAATTTAGAAATGATATTTAAATTTCTATATTTTACATTATGTATTAACTTTACATTATAAGTAATTGTTGAATCTGAATTTTTAAGCCTTTTCATTAATAGCATGTCCCAAATGCATTATAAAGTAGTATAGATTGCTCGATCCAAAAATAATAGCCCAAAACATAGTCCGAAACTTACCAAGGACTATAAGCTCACAGTAAGCAATATGAGGTAATCCAAATAAGTTCAAAATCGTAAAATAAGCAAAACCGAATAAGCTAGAATAATAAGCTATAGCTCTCGGCCCAAAATGAGCCGAGGCTTTAGCCTCTCCAAAAATAAGCCGAAACAACATAAGTAACCATCAAGGCATCAACAATACTAAGTTTCAAAATAAGCAAATAAATCGACACAATAAGCTATAAGCAAAATAAGCTAACCGAATGGCTTGTTAGGCCCAATAAGACCAATAACCCATTCATTTGGCTTATCAATCCAAGCCGAAATCAAATAAGCCACAAAATAAGTTATAATAAGAATAAGCCGAAGACCCTAAACACGAAACAATCCTTTTCTGTTTTATTTTTGACCGAAACCAAACACAACCCAAATAAGATCTCCGAGTGCTTATTAATAAGCAAATAAGCACTTTTGAAAAATATTTTTATTCAACCAAACGAACTACAACTTAACAATGATACACAATGATACTTTTCTTCTAAAGCTCCTTTAATCCATTCGAATGACATAACCCGTTTAAGGGGTTATGTAATCGATTTATTATAAAATCTTTTATAAAAATTCGTTTGAGTTCAAAATAAATGTGTAAGAATGATGAAAAGATTATTAGATAACTTTTAGGACAATACCGACAAATAGAAGATGATTAGAGATCGATTCAACCCTATGCACAACCTAAACATTGTGATCTAAACCCAAATATCACACTAGAACCTACAAAGCTTCTTGTTTCTTGAATCAAAGTGGGAAAAATGTGATGGATTAAGTGTTAGTGTTGGTGTTAGCCGTCGGTCACAAAGAGAAGAGAGAGAAAGAGGGTGGCTAGGGTTTGAAATAAGAGTATGTGTGTGTAACCCTAGGTTTTATCAATAGCTTATAACATAAAAATGATGGGTGTGTGAAAGTTAGGGGTAGGTGGCCGAATTCACCCAAACATGAGGGCTCGTTTTGCAAATTTTCAATTTATCAAGTGTCGGGTATAACTTGAGTTTGATAAAGATATCCGGGAACATAAAACGTAATCGGTTAAGCTTAAAATGCTAAAATACGTGTTGAGAATGCAAACTCGAAGAAATTTGCGAGGTGACATAATTAGTAACTCATAAAAGTTATAAATTTAAAATCGGAAGTTTATTAGGTTATGACTCGTGCCAGTACGCGTTGCGTGACGCTTTTGTTATAAGCAAGAAAACTTCCCGTAAATAGTCTATAGTGTTCAAAAACACCCAGAAAGAATTAGTTACAACTGTTTAGTGAGCTATTGAATGAGAAAAATAGCCAGTTACTCCCGGTTACTCAGAAATCTTAACGTAATGTTGAAAGTCAAAAAGTTCAAAGGGTAAATTAGTAATTTATAGTTTAGAAAATCTACCATTTCTCACATGATATAAGCTACAAACATAAAATAGTGCCACATGTTGGAACTCACTTATAGGATCTCGCATGAATAGGATGTATTTGGCGCGGAGTGGTGTGAAGCTTTTTAGGGTGATGAGCAGTGAGCAATGAGCATTTTGAATTTTAGTAGTCGTTTGGCAAAATAGCGGAGAGCTTTGGCTAAATTTCTAATGCTTCTTTAAGAAGCGGTGAGCTGTGGCTACTGCTTACCGCTCACCGCTCATAGCTACTGCTCAAAGCTCATAACTACAGCTCACTGCTACTGCTCATGACTACTTTTAACAAACACACCACTGCTACAAACATAAAATAGTGCCACATGTTGGAGCTCACTGCTACTGCTCAAAGCTCATAACTACAGTACAGCTCACTGCTACCGCTCACCGCTCATAACCATGAAGCAATGAAGTGATATAAACAAACTGCAAAACCTCACAAGTCAAACCGTGGACTTGACTCAGGATTTTTATTGGCTAAAAAGGTTTTATAACATACAACCAAATTTAAAAGCACATAGTTAAGCATACAAAAGATCGAAAGCCCATTGGCATCCCTTTAATGCCTTAGTTAGTTGGTTTCTTGACGTGTGATCAAATAAAAGACAAAAGGTGTTTGTTCTATACATGTGCTAAAATCATTTTCTTTAATTATACACTACTAGATATACGACCTAAACAATTATAATTCTAGTTTTCATCAATATTAAGGGCGTTGCTGATAAGCCCGATGCTAATCTCCGATTAGCATCCATTTTGTCCGCTACAAAATTAGCGACGAAAACTCCGTTGTTCTTAAAGGAAGTTTGTTTATCACCTTTTGATATGGAGTAATACTTTCATGGTATCAAAATTGTTTGTTTAATGGGTTTTGATTTGAAATTTAGAGTTAAACCCTTTTACCCGATTCCTCATGGCATAGGTAGGTTTCCAGTTTTAGAGCTGAATCCCACCATTTCATTTTCAACCATATGTTTCATCTTATAATAATTATTTTGTATATATTAATTACTTAAAACCAAATAATTTTACATAATTATACTTTTCTCTCTTTTCATTTTCTTTCATACCAAAACCCAAATCTTAATCTTAACCTAAACCCATCAACAAAACAAACGAACCCTTAATACATTTTCCATAGGTATTGTGTTGGAAAATTGTAAATGAGATAAGTCCGTTGCTAATTTCATTGGTAATACACAAATTTAGCAATGTATTTATGATTGTTAGTAAAATTGCCGATCGATGCTAATTGCATTTTTTTTTTCTAATAGTGGTAATCCCGACCACACAAGCGAATGTAAGAAGCATATTGATGAGCTTGGCTTCGTCTAGCACCGACATCGCAAATGAATCTCTTACTTGATACCAAAGCGGTCGCTTGTACCCAACATGATACTTATAACTTGTCTAAACCTTGTTATGTGGATGTTCGCTTTCAGGTATCTACAAATTTTCTTAAACTATAAGGATGAATAAATGGTTTATTCAAATTTGTTAGCAAATATTAAGCTTGTTATGATAAGTTGTAAGGGTGCGTTTAGTATTCTGTCATAAATCACAATCGGTTTGAGTTTAGGTATAAAATGGAATGACAATGGATTACATTTAGGGCCCGTTTGGTTGACAAGTGAGTTTAGAATTGGATTTGAATTTGAGATTGGTTTGAATGAAAAGTAGGAGAGAGAAAATGGATGATAGTAAATGATATTGTTTGTTTTATATATTTGGAATATGAATTAAATTAAATTTATAATATTGTTTTATAATTTTATAAATAATATTAAAAAAGAGTGGCCCACCATTATAAAAGAAACAATTGATATTTGCATGTGACATGTGATAAAAGTTAAGAAAGCAAGATTGCATGTCAGAAATGTAAAGGGTGATAGTGGGTATCATCAAAGACCACATATATGGGAATTAAATACTATTTCATATATGAAAACTTAAACCAAACGATTTGTATCAATTTAAATCCTTTCCCTCAAACCAAATTACCCAAAACGAACAGCACCTTAATGTATAATTCCTATTGTTGTTGTTTGGTTTGATAAATTGGATTTGGGTATCAAAATAAATAACTCACAAAAGAAAGAAGTAACATGAGTGTTTAAAGTGATGGTTTTGACTATGAAAATGGGCCAAGGGGGTGGAAATTTTGGGCGGGAAAAATAAAAGATAATCAGCATTTGATAGATACATCTCTTGAGTGATATCGTGGATATCTAATATTAAAATATCAATTCATAAACTTAAACTCATACATTGCACATAAACAATCTATATCACTTACATGGCATTCCTCATAACCAAAACACACGTACCAAACATGCAATATTAGTTGAATAGGTTAATGGACCAAGTTACTGTGGATTTGGGCCATATAATTGTAATACGAAAAAGAATGCTAGAAAGAAAGAAACCAAACTTGGCAAGCAAATAGTGAATACCACCTTGCTAAGCTAAGTCACCAAAATGTGAATTGACTTGAAAAAATAATTGAAGGCATGCAAAACATCATTTATGGTCGTGATTGCTTGAACGTGTCCCTTAGCTTCAGGAATTGGCAACGGTGTAACTATCATTAATTATTATTATTCTTCAATAAAATACACCGACCAAGACACGTATTATACACTCTTGGAATGCCTTGATTTATCATGATTTACAATTTTACGTAACATACTATTTAAATCTAACGGGTATATTCAGTAACAAGCGTTTATGAACTTTCTAAAGCAACTAGCAACTGGTTAGTGTTTTGCATAAAATGCTTGTTTGAAAACAAACAATTAACATTCTTACTATTTCTAAACACTTTATCAAATAAACAGCTATTGATTCCTGTTACTAGTGTTTTCATTTACTAATTATAACTATACATCTGTTTTATTAAATACTTTATCAAATAAACAGCTATTAACTCATGTTATTACTATCTGCTATTGCTTTTTGCGACCGCTCTTTCCACCAAACATACCGTGAGGATATGCTAGTCTTAGCTTATAAAAATTTGGTTAGAGGCACGTTCCTTTTTGCCCTTTCGGTAGTCAACTTATTGGTATAATTAACAATACAATCACATAAATAATAAAAGATTAATCAGAAAGTGATTATTCTAGAACTAAAACTTTAAAAGACAAGAAGGGGGCAAGGAAATAATTATTTGGACTAATTGTCAAAAGCTTTGCGTCAAAGCAAACGCAAATATTCGTTCACTCCTCAATAACCTTTTCTTTTTGTCTCTTTTATGTGTATTTGTTTTCATATAGTCACATGAAATTTATGCCATCTTCACGTTTAAGTCTGGTAATCGTCTCCAGTGGCGAAGCTAGAAAATTTTCAGTGGGGGTCGGGATCTAAATTTTTTTTCCTAACGCTATATACCCCCTACATCGCAAAAAATGGGGGTTCGAAACCGAATATACCGAAATTTTTCTACGCGAAAACTATATACCCCCTACATCGCAAAAAAAAATTTCGGGGGGTCGAGCGCCCCCTCCCGCCCCTATGTAGCTGCGCCCCTGATCGTCTCAAATTACTCTGTACGTACGGCATTTAAATTATAATATAAGACAAATTATTAAGAAAAAGTATTATCCTTGCTACTGTTTCATCTTTTGGGTAGCGAACTATTTTTTTTCATTTTGAGGGTAATTTTATTTCAAATTCATCATATTTAGGGTATTTTGCGAAATTTTTGGACATTTTTGCCCTTCGTCGCTAATACAAAAATTTTTTCCCCGAAGGGCAAAAATGTCACATATTATGCTAAAGATGATGAATTTGAAAGAAAATTACCCTCAAAATGAAAAAAAAAAAAAAAAAAAAAAAAAAAAAAAAAAAAAAAAAAAAAAAAAAAAAAAAAATAGTTCACTATCCAAAAGATGAAACAGTGGCAAGTATAATATTTTTTTAATAATTTACCCTATAATATAAGATATTTTTAGGTTTGAATAGATTGAATTAATATCGTTATGTATCAAGTAGATCAAACTTCAAAATTGTTTGTATATCTTACGATCGTTTTGGGGAAAATCTGTCTTATCCATTTCTTGGACATGTAGGTGCAATTAAGACACATTATTATACGTACAGCATACGAAATTCAAAAGACAGACATAACACGTACGTATTTATTACTTCCAACGTCTATTCCGATCATGCAACGTGTAGCTCATTATATGATCGAACAATATATCCACTGTATTGACACGTATTTTTAGTGTTTGTTTGATAAATGGTAATTAATGTTAGACGACATTCTCAGATTTTTGGATGAATACATAGCAGTAATATGTTTCACGTTTAGCAGATTTAATTTGATATACATCATGCAAACGATCAGGACGGAACCAGGGTTCCCGCGGGTGATAGGGATTTCTATGGATTTTTTTGATTTAGTGTTAATTTTTGAAAAAAACACCAGTTTTTCAAAAATGATTCTTAAATGCACCCGGTCTATCGAAATGTGTTTCTATATTATGGTTTTAAAAAATTTGTGCACCCGGTCATATTTGATCCTAGTTCCGTCTCTGCAAACGATAAAAGAAAAAGTTATCAGCTCCCTAGTAATATGTTTCACGCATGTCTTCTTTCCTAAAGTTCTTTCTTATTTGTTTAACAACAAAATTTAAAAGTAATTGATTTTGCCCAAAAATATCCAAAGAAAGTTAGTACAACAGAAAAAGTACAACTTGAATGAGAAGAGTAGTGGCCAAGGAAAGAATCACTAGATTTGGACTAATTGTCGAAGTCTAACCACGAACTTTCTTCTTTAATCAATCCCTTGGTAACTCTTGTAATTATTTATCACAATAATTATCACATTTTACGTCTTAATATTTGATATTTTTAGAATCAGCCATGTAAAGACCAAGACCAAACTATAACAAAATTCGATGCAAATAATGTAGCAAATGTGTAATGAAAAAGTATAAACCTATATTGGAAAACTTTTTAAAGAAAAAGTATGTTAATATCTTGACATCTGAATTAATTAGAACGAGAGGGAAGGCGCCCGCTGCGTTGCAGCGGGAATTTGAAGGAATTTTTTTGATAATTATTTACGAATAATGTTTGGGCGGGGCTTCTCGTTATGAGACCGTGGTATGGTTTTTTGCCGACATGTGTTGTAATTGTTTGGAACAAATGTTATGTCAAGCTATAATTGTAGTTGTCGTATGACGTTCTTTTTGGAATGGATGTTGTGTCGGACATCAGTGTGTTGCGGCGGGATAATTTTGACCATTATAGTTTTAAAAAAATTTAGGATAATTTTAAAGTTATTAGATAGGTTAAGGGTGCATTTTGAAAGCTTTTTTTTTTT
>LBNU01038168.1:56924-88271 GCA_014162995.1 Artemisia annua | reverse complement strand
TTCCCTTGAAGATGGGACCCACCAACGGAAACGGGACCGTCTTTCTGTCGACATAGAGGTTACACATGTGTTTACATACAACTTTTAAGACCATTTTTTTTTCGTATTATATAAAATTAAATTGAAAATATCACATAGCATGAACACCTCATGCACTTACATGAATATTTTTTTGGTCTCAACATAAATGTCTGCTTAGAAGTTGCATCAATCACTATACTGTTTATGAATGAACATTATCTTCACATTTAAAATTATGCTTAATTGGTTATACTCAGAAGTTGAACAATTAAAATAAAAGAGGTGAACATTATATTTTTTGAGACAAAAAGAGCACAATGCAAACATATGTACTAGTTTAGTAAAGATTTAAACTCACAAGTCACAACTATATAAAACATAAATAACGTGAGTCGTAAGATTACAAACTATTTTTGTAAGACTATGCACACTGGGACGTAAAAACTCGGTCGAAGGCAAGGGGTGACCGACTTTGAAGTCGGTCATGACCATTGTGATGTTTTGGTCAAATGTCGGTCGAGGAACAAACAAAAAGGCACAACTTTAAAGCAAAAAAAAACTTGGTCATCGACTGTGACAATTTGGTCATGTCTGGTTATCGGAGAGAAAAAGCTGATGTGTCAGGGGATGACCCGGGTCACTACTGTGCCCGGCCTAAGTTTTAAACTTTTAATCATATGTTAGTTAGTGTAACTATTTTAACTAATCCCAAGCTAAATGACAAAATACGGTTACGCGCCTTCATCATTGTACTTTGTACACTCCTCGAAGTCATCTCCACCCCAATTCGTTTATCACACTTTTATACTCATTCATTCACACCCGCAACCCCATTTCTATAAATAGTAACACACCTTCAACCCCATGGATAACCAAGAAGAAACACAAGTCAAGAAACAAAAACTTGAAACAACAACAACAACAATGGCATCAAATGGTGAAATATTTGTAGTACCATTTTTTGGTCAAGGACATCTATTTCCTGCTATGGAACTATGCAGGAACATCTCATCACATAGTTATGATGTTACACTTATCATACCTTCTCATCTTTCTTCATCTATCCCATCCACTTTTACCCAACAGTCAACTTTTATCCATGTTGCTGAGACTCCAGTGGAGTCTTCACCTCCTGATTCTGGGTCCGAAAAAGAGGGTCCTAGAGGGGGCCCACTAGAGGCGCAAAATAAGCAGATGGGTCATGGGATCAAGAAGATTTTGTCATCAAGATCAGAAGATAAGAGACCTACTTGTGTGATCATTGATGTTATGATGAGCTGGAGTAAGGAGATCTTTGCGGATTATAAGATTCCTGTTGTGTCTTTTTTCACTTCTGGTGCGACTTTTTCGGCTTTGGATTATGGACAGTGGAAGGCGAATGTAGGCGATATGAAGCCTGGTGAGACTAGAGAGCTTCCTGGATTGCCTAAAGAAATGGCTGCTACTTTTGCTGATCTGAATAGAGGCCCGAGAGGGCGGCCTCAGAGACCCAACCGTCCTATAGGTGATCCAGCGAATCCAGATGGACATGGGCACGGGGGACCACCTGATAGGATGAGGTTTGGTGGGCGTGGAGGTGGACGGGGTGGCAGGGGAGGTCGTGGAGGTGGTCCACCTGGACCAGGTTCAAAGCCCCGTTGGGTGGATGAAGTAGATGGATCAGTTGCTTTGCTTATTAATACTTGTGATCATCTCGAACACGTGTTTATCGAATACCTTGGTGAACAAGCTAAGATTCCGGTTTGGGGTGTTGGGCCATTGCTACCAGAACAGTATTGGAAATCAGTGGGTACAGTTCTTCATGATTCGGAGATGAGATCAAATCATAAATCGAATTACAGTGAAGATCAAGTGTTCCAGTGGTTGGAATCGAAACCAATTGGATCAGTGATCTATATCTCGTTTGGAAGTGAGGTTGGACCCACTATTGATGAGTACAAAGAGCTAGCTAAAGCCTTGGAGGAATCAGACCAAGCTTTCATATGGGTGATCCAGCCGGGGTCGGGTAAAACCGGTATTCCTCGATCCTTCTTGGGGGCGACTAATACGGACACTGAGGAAGAAGAGGAAGGCTATTATCCAGAGGGTTTAGATGAAAAAGTTGGAAACAGAGGGTTGATAATCACTGGATGGGCACCGCAGTTGTTGATTCTGAGCCACCCATCTACGGGTGGATTCTTATCACATTGTGGGTGGAATTCGACTGTCGAGGCGATAGGGCGCGGGGTCCCAATCTTGGGATGGCCATTACGTGGTGATCAGTTTGACAATTCAAAACTAGTAGCTAATCATCTTAAGATAGGGTTTAAGATGTCAAGTGCTGCTAGTGAGGACGGGCGGTCAGGAAAGTTCACAAAGGATGATATATCAGCAGAAATTAAGAGGTTGATGACAGACGAAGAGGTGCATGAGCAAGCAAAGAAACTTAGCAAAGTATTTCAGAGTGGATTTCCAGTTAGTTCAGTGAAGGCATTGGGTGCTTTTGTGGAGTTTATTAGCCAAAAAGCAACCTGATTAGCTTCAGGCAAAGAATTTACTCAATTGAGTGTTTTTTCTATTGAATACTTTCTATACATGTATGCATAAATCAGTTATGATTATTTTATACCAGATCGTAATGTATGTAGTTTGTTAACTGAAATGTATGCTTTAACTTGTTTGTAATAATCAGTATTAGATTACTAATGCAGTTGAAAATCTCTGCAAAAAATGTTGAACTAACTTCAATCCGTTACCTTCACGTCACACTGGCTAAGAAGCTAAAAGCAATTCATTAGCAACCCAAAGTGTTGGCTGGCAAAGCTTTCACCAAATCTAGTACGAAACAAGGAAACGCAGCTCCAGAAGTCCCTATTTTTGCCAAATTTGGAAATTGTTAATGTAGTGCCATACAAGTATAATACTAATGATTTTATAAATGAAAACTTTTTTTCCCTAAACTGTAACTTAAAGCATACTCTTGTGAAGACCCAGCAACAAAGTAAAGGAGCTATAGCTATATATTGGTTCTGAACCAAATATACAGAATTCACATTTTTTGTTTGTCCATATTAAGGCCTTAAGGGCCACGTTCATTCCATACTCGAACATATACAAAAACTGTGTAATAAGTAGATCACTTGCCCTCCTGCTTTACCGAATCTTAGATACAACTAACAATCCACTGTTTATTCATTACCAACTACCAAGATCAACCAAAGTATTGTATCAAGATGTCTAACGTCTAAACAGATACCAAATGTACAAATGAAATAAACTTATCATAGAAATGATATATGAAAGACACAGAATACGCAAATTTGAGTTGACTGAATACGGAAATTGGTTTAACGGTGGCGATTTGTTTCCTATATTCGACAAATTATTAATGCACTTATTATTCTTTACTTGATCATTTTTAGGCGGTCAATCCAGGAGTAAAAATTGGTCCAAGATTCTGTATATTGTGGAGAGGTCTTTTGCTTTATTTGGTGATAAAAGCTTTGGACTTTGTTTTGTTTTTCTTTATTTTGTGTGGATGTGCAGGTTGTTTCTGCTTATAGTTGTCTTTGGTTGCAGCTCTTGTTTCCTCAGATGAGTTCTAATTAGTTATATTTTGCTTGGCTGTTGACCAACCTATATGACAAATCAAATTATAACATCAAACATTATCAAATACATGATGAAACATTGTGTATAAACTAATAACAAAATGGAGGTAGGTGACTTAGTCATATACTGCATCTATATTAAGGAATAAAAATTTGTTTGAAACGTGCAGGTGTGGGAGACAGCATTACATTATGTTATGCAATACAATTAGTTTATTTCTATATGTCGATGCATATTGGGAACATAAATAATGTATGTATTTTAATGAATTCAACATCCAGTTGAATCTTTTGATGAAGGATATGAATCCTTTTCCTCAAGTGTATTCACTGTATGTATTTTTTACTGATAAACAACAAAATAAACATCATTTTTAACAATAGTGGGAATTTTCACATTTTATGCATGTGCAACTCACAGATGTCCATAATATCTGATACCCGTGGAATATGGTAGGTTCTGGATATGTTGGACAGCGCTTTAAGGCAGGTACAAGAGAGGCCGAAGGTGGAGTGACATGTGTTGATCCTCGAGCGGGTGGAGCTTCTAATATATATTAAATTGACTTTTTGTGTAAATTTGTTTGATTAAAGAATACAAAATATCAGTCGACACTAGTTTTGGATCTCCACAACTCCACTACTACTTACTCCCTTCACATTTAGACCACCTTTCTATAAGCATACACCACAGCATCTGTTTGATAACAAACCCAGATAAAAAAAAGAAAGTTGAAATAACAACTATGGAAGGAGCAGGTGAAATTCTAGTAGTACCATTCTTTGGGACGGGTCACCTCAACCCAGCTATGGAACTCTGCAAGAACATCTCATCTCATAATTACAATGTTACCCTCATCATCGCTTCTCACCTAGCATCATCCATCCCATCCACCTTCACCGATCACTCCCCCTTCATTCATGTAGCTGAGATCTCTGACACACCACTACAGACCCCTGGATCTGCAACAGAGGCTCCGCCAAAAGGGGACCCGCTTCACGATCAAAATGAGCAGATGGGCGAGGGAATCAAATCGTTCCTTTCCACTGGATCTGAAGTTAAGCCCATTTGTGTTGTGCTTGACGTCATGATGAGCTGGAGCAAAGAAATTTTTGTACATCACGAGATTCCAGTGGTATCTTTCTTCACTTCCGGTGCAACATTTTCCGCCCTGGATTACGGAAAGTGGAAGGCGCAGGTAGGAGACATGAAGCCCGGTGAAATCCGAGAACTTCCCGGGTTGCCTAAAGAAATGTCTGTCAGTTTTGAGGATCTAAGCAACGGTCCGAAAGGAAGACCGGGCGGTGGTGGTCATCAGCGTGGACCAGGCACCAAGCCACGTTGGGTGGATGAGGTAGACGGCTCAGTGGCCTTGCTTATTAACACTTGCGACAATCTCGAGCGTCTATTCATCGACTATATTGCTGAACAAACTAAGCTTCCGGTCTGGGGTGTAGGACCGTTGCTACCAGAAAAGTATTGGAACTCGGTGGGTTCCCTCCTTCATGATTCTGAGATGAGATCAAATCACAAATCAAATTATACAGAAGATCAAGTGTTCCAATGGTTGGAATCAAAACCAACTGGATCAGTGATCTATATCTCGTTTGGAAGTGAGGTTGGACCCACAATGGATGAGTACAAAGAACTAGCCAAAGCCTTGGAGGAATCAGACCAGTCTTTCATATGGGTAATCCAGCCTGGTTCAGGTAAAACCGGGATCCCCCGATCCTTCTTAGGGGCGGCTCAAACTGAAACCGATGAAGAAGGGTACTATCCTGATGGTTTGGATGTTAAAGTTGGGAACAGAGGTTTAATCATCACTGGATGGGCACCACAACTGTTGATTCTGAGCCACCCATCTACAGGCGGGTTCTTATCACATTGCGGGTGGAACTCCACTGCAGAAGCAATAGGGCGCGGGGTCCCAATCTTGGGATGGCCGATCAATGGCGATCAGTTTGATGTTGCAAAACTGGTTGCCAACCATCTTAAGATAGGGTTCGTGATGTCAAGTGCTAATAATGACGATGGAAAGCCCGTAAGGTTCGACAAGGATGATATAGTGGCAGGAATTGAGAGATTAATGACTGATGAAAACGTGCATACACAGGCAAAGAAACTTAGCAAAGAATTTGAGAGCGGATTTCCAGTGTGTTCAGTAGATGCATTGGGTGCTTTCATGGAGTTTATCAGACAAAAAGCAACCTGATTAGCTTCACAAACTAGATTTGTGTAAGCCTATGTATAAATAAATCATCTGTGAATTTTCATAACATAAGAAGTTTGTGTGCTCAAAGGGATGTGGGCTTTGCATTTAGTCAGCTATTTTCAAGTTTCATGTTTTTTATTCATTTTCTAAAGAAATGGAACAATCTTCTATGTTATCACTGTAGATCCTAAACATGTCCATAGGACAAAAAGAATTACAAAACCAGAGTGCACTTCCAGAAAACATACTCTTACATACGCGTCTTGAAAGGCTTGAAGCTCTTATGCTTATGGTTTTTCTAGCAAACCTGCCAAGAGAAAAAAAAAATGAATTTCAGAACGAAATGAGTATCAGTAAACTAATAATGATAATTACATTCTAAAGTAACAAAATGCATTGGACTCGTCATAGAAATGGGACCATCACTTTCAATAAATTTAAACAACAGAAGCAAGTTGCTGTTAATTACTTTTCCCCAGTATACAAGTAGAGTTTCCAATGCTATAAATCAGTATCCAATTACCCTGAATGATCAATATGATTAGTTGAGAGTGCATATATGCTATCCTGTTATCATCTTATGGCACAAGTACACAATTTTGGCACCATTAACATCAAAGTTTACAGCGTGAAATTCAGCACAAATGTTGATACCAGCTGCTTTTGTGTTGATCATTGTCGAGTTATTGCTGCATTATTGAATGAACCTGAATTTCTATTATAAAAGGAGAGTAAAAACTAATGATGTAGCATCCCCATTAATTGTCTAAATCGCTAAATAGGTAAACAGGATGATGTCAATTAACAATAAGCAAGCCTGGAGTGTACATGCATCGTATCACTTCCATAACATTGTATTTTGTCACGATTAGCCCTAGTAGAGGTAGAGTGTCTCTAAATAATAAGCAATTACGTAGTACCGATTTTTTTTTATGTTTATTTACCCCTTTTCACCCGAAATTAATCTGGTACACTTACACCAGATTAGGAACATGCAGCTCCCAGCAGTTGTAAGTTTGTAACAGATATCAGGCCGAGTCAATGTGAGTTCATGTCATCCCTATCCTGACAACTTTAATTCGCGCTTATATCATTTCATTTTCGTGCTGGCTATTTCAACTTTGATTGACGAGGAAACATATAAAACCAGCATCAGTTCTAACTGATCATATTTTTGCTCCTACAGTTTGGTTAATTACTTATGTTTCTCTAAACCAGGCTTAAAACTCTTTTTGCATCACATATTATTCCTTTTCTGGATCAACAGCCACCATATGCAATTCTTTAACCAAACCGCTACGTGTCTTTGTTATTATTATAAAAAAAAAATATATATACTCTTTCATAAATATCATGCCAGGAGACCATTAGTAAATAATATCCTTTACACCTACTCAAAAACTGCTCTCCATCCTTAACTACATGCTCGAAAAACTTGTTGATATAGCTACATGATAATAAGGTTTTTGATTATCAGCTTATAATTTCAAATACCTTGTCCTAAATAATACAAACCATAAAAGAATACACGACGAGCAATAGCGCAATACCTGCAACAGTAAGGTTGTTATATTGTTGTGAGGCCAGGCTACTACAATTAACCAGCAGGGCCGTCCCATCGATTTGGGGGGCTTGGTGCCAAAATCACAAATGAGCCCTTATAATCCACGTCTTTCACTCTTTTTGTATGTGGCCCAAAGTTTGTCTTTTAATTTTTGTATGTGGCCCGGTTCAAGTTTGATAATATTTAACAAAGAAACTAAAAATTCAAAAAGTTTATATATAAAACTATAAATACTAATGGATGTATACTAAATTGGGGGCCCCTTACAAACTGGGGCCCGGTGCGGTTGCACCACTTACACATGCTAATCGCCGCCACTGATAACCAGCACATATTATTGGTAGATAAATAATAGGGCTAATGACGATCTAACTTGTCAATTTTTGTTGTTCCATGTATCTTATTTTTTGATATTAAAACACAAAGCATTCAAATTCGACCAACGTTAGTATTTTGTTCATGTAAAATGACCATTTTACCCTTCGAAATTTGAAAAAATTTGCGTGCATTTTGTTCATGTAAAATGACCATTTTACCTTCGAAATTTGAAAAAGGTAAGGGTAAAATGGTAAAAAAAAAAAAATACACACTGACGTCGAAATTTGAAAAGTTTGTGCTTTAATTCCGAAAAAAAAATACTAACAACAAAATTATACCTACATATGTATGCTCGTTAAACTGAACTATAATTGTAAGTGAGTGAGTGCGTGTATATAATATATATCCATATAAAATGTGTGTGTTGGAGAGGTAGGATGTACCGTATAATTGAAAAATATTCCGGTTACCGGATTGATGACATTAGCCGGCGTGTTGGCCGGAGTGTGCGATAGAGAACCAGACAACACGTGATTTAAAATATCTTAACGGAAATTTACGAATTGTTTATAGTTGATTTTTAGGCCTTGACGTAAAAAGGGGGAACCACCTTTGCGATATTTTGGCGTGTGGAAATCCAAATTTTAAAATCAAATATGTTTCCATTTATCTCAAAATAAATATTTATCTCAAAATTTTAGGACGGATGAAGTAGCATTTTTTGGGATTGTTTGAAAAGTTTTTATTATCAAACTGGCTAGCGAACTGATTGTCTTACTGGTCTGGTTCAAACAGTCAGTCCGGACCCTTTTCTCGAGCCCCAGTTCAACCGGTTTTCAAAACGATTACTCCTTTATTGTTTGTCAAAGTTATTTGGGTACGTTTGTTTAATTTAAGGGAGAGAGTCAAAATCTTTGCTTTGTATTAACGTTACGAACAATCAAATTTTAAATCTTATGTTGATGTGATACATTTTGTTGACACTATATTAATAATTAGGGTTTTACTAACAATACCCTTTGGGTCATTTTTTTACATACTTTATTCTCTTACCTTCTTATCTTTTATATAATAAAACAAAACCCTTATTGGGAATTTTTCATTTAAAAAAATGGAACCATTCCTTTTTTAGTAATAATTTTTTTATTATGATTTTAATTATAATTTTTTATGATTAAAGATAATCATTTAAAAAGTTTAATCCTATCGTTAGTTGCATCTTATCTTTATCTTTTGTGTTTATCTTCTACTTATGTAGTATATCAACAAAACAAATTTATTATAATTTTTTATTATTAAAGATAATCATTTAAAAAGTTTAATCCTATCGTTAATTGCATCTTATATTTATCTTTTGTGTTTATCTTCTACTCATGTAGTATATCAACAAAACAAATTTAAAGATTATATTATTTTTTTTTAATAAATAAAAATATATCATTCAAAAAAAAATTAAAAAAAACCCGCGCGTGCGCGGGTATTATAACTAGTTTTTACAATACAACATAGTGTTTTATTAATTTATGCTTCGTATCTTCTGCCACTTTAATAATTTTAACTTATTAATCTTTATATTTTATAAAATAAAAAAATAAAAAATAAATAGAAAAACCAAAAAAACATGAGTAAGTATTATTGGTGCTTTAAAGGGGTACAAATAACCCATCCTTAATAATTATTAAACGACTCATGGCACGTTAATCCAAAATTATTGTTCCGTATTGTTTCAAGATCGAAATTTAAATACTTCTTTATGAAAAGAAAGTCATCTAATTCGATACTAACTTAAAAATAAGTCGATGTTTTTTTTTTAAAAGGCAACAACTTAAAAATAAGCTTTAAAACTGCTGAAATAACTAGCATTCCTTCAATTTATTTTAGTTACTTATTTACTAGTGTCATATTATATCAAATTATTTACTAGAGTGTGCAAATCAACTCCCTTTTACTATTTGTAGTCCTAAAGACTATCTTTAATAAACGGTGCGGTGAACCTTGTATGCTCGCCGTTTCATTGTGGACGGTTCGTCACGTCTTGCCATTGCTCGCCGCCGCCCCTCCCCCACGTCTTGTCGTGGCTCGCCGTTCAGCACCTTGCCGGGAAAACGAAGCAGAAAGGACAACACTTTGGCAGGTTTTAACCGTTGGTGTTGCCAAACGTTTATAATTTGATTTATTATTATTATTATTATTATTATTATTATTATTATTATTATTATTATTTTAAATAAACACACTTTTACACTATAAATAACACCCTATTTTAACTAAAATTTTCACGCTTAATCCTTACTACAAAAAATCTGATAAGGCTTATTTGCTTACACATACCATCGATAAAATTATAGTTTTAATTGATAAACTAACTGAGGAGGATACCATTCGTCAGGAAGCGTTGATCGACTTAGCCATGCAATTTGACGAGGCATGTGAAGCTAAGGATGATCTGAGAAAAACATACAAGAACAAATCAATGCTAAGTTTATTTGGCTACATGAGAAATACAATTAGGACAATTGTAATTTAAATTTCTTATTGTAATTTTAAATTTCATATTGTAACTTTTACTTTTAAATAAATGAATGCAATTTTAGTTTGTATGTTTTCGCAACAGTTTGAAGTTTTGAATTTAATGGACTCCAATGGTTATTTGCCCCTATAAATACCCTTTTACCATTATTCATTTTCTCACACAACTTTTTTTCAAACTCTCTCTGAAGTATCATACAATATAAAAGTTGCATTCATTTAGTTAAAACATAACCCTTTACCATCATTCCAACGGCTATGAACCAAATGAGTAATAAAATTGACATTTTTTAAACTTTTATAGTGTGTATGAAACAAATAAAGTGTACAAATTAATCGTATTCACATTCGAGCTATGTTAAACTTTTCACATAAGTTATATCACGTTCAAACAAAAATATTTACATTTGAAGAAAGTGCTACTTTGAATTTGCTTTTATATGCGCATGTATTACATGTATGGAATTGGTTCTCAAAGTAATCGTTACTATCTATAGGATCACTCTATCATTTCATTATATGCTAATATAATTGTGATTCGGTGTTTCCATTATACCTTTTCTTCTCGTCTAAACATATATTGTCGAAGACAAAATGACAACTTCTATATATATATATCATGTCTTTGAGATTAAATATTAAAATTACAACACAAGATCTACCGTCGTGAATTGCTTGCGAGTTACATATGCATAAATCGATCACATTTAATCGTTAGAAACCGAATCAAATACAAAATACATTCGTCGTCACAGCCGTATACAAGGGTGTGCGAAGTGTGCTACCGAACATGGCCTTAAATTTTTAAAGGCCTCAAAATATACACCACGTTATATATTTGAGGTCTCAAAAGTTGAGAAAACTAATCAATTTAATGTTGTATATAACTATATACGTATTAGTTAAAACTTAAGATAAATCATCAAAAATACTACACTATGTATTTGGTCTGGTCTCAATTAAAGGTGAGCATCGGTCCAAAACCTGACCGAGACCGAATTCGACCAAAACCATAGGACCGAATGTATTTGGTCCGGTCCGGGTTGGTCCGTTCCGGTCCAAGAAGGCATAATGGTCGGTTTTTACGTAAGACTGGTGTGGACCGGATTGGACCGGACCGAACCGAGACCAAAATAAGGAAAATGTTGGGACCGAGACGGACAAATGGTCCTTCGGTTCAGTCGGTTTTCGGTCGGCCCGGGCCGGTTTTCTCGGTCTCGGTCAGTCTTGGGTCTGCGATGCTCAGCCCTAATCTCAATAGTTGGTATAATATATACATTTGACCATCGTATTTAGTTATTGTATAATATTTCGCACATGACATCCGTTTGTTCAGCCACGACACTGTTCGTCGTAATAATTTAACAATATTAATATAGGTTTGGAACCTGGCATTTAGTTCTAGTTTTGTGGGAATTTATTTAGCTAGTCTCTTGTATTTTGGATTGTAATGGTCTTTGTATGGTTTGTTTTGGTTCTTTTTGGGACCCTCCTTTTTAACCGTCTTGTTAAGAAGGTGCGTTGCCGTTTCTTGTGTATTTTGTTTGATTTGGTTCTTCAATATATGTTGCATTTCTAAAAAAATATATATAGGTTTAAACAGATAATCCTAACTTTTCATCAAAATATAAAATGACCAAAATTTAACTAGGATGTCAAATATTGCAATGTAATCATTTTTCCGAATCTAACTCCTTGGTGGCTTGATCTAAACGAGTAAAAAACCGAAAACCAAGCACACATGTTTTGCCAAACAATGGTTATGGGACCCACAACGTTCATGGTAGATAATATATTAGTCAAATCTTAGAAACTCGATATAACCATAGTCATAATTGACAACTTTACAGAATAAGATCCCACCGTCTGTCTACCTCCATCATAATACAATCATTTTTCTTCAATCTTGATTTTAAGTTTTTGGGATCATATGATAATCATTTAACAAGTGTCAAATCATATTCATATTATTCATGTGTAAGTTCTATATCGTGTATATATATATATATTCTTTTTTCAAAAGTTCATGTTTTTGTCATTCATATGATGCCATGATCACCTGTCTTTGATTTACAACTGTTTATAGTCTTTAAGGTTAATGGGTTTTTTTATTTTTATTTATGTGATTTGGTTATTTCTTAGATTCGAGATTGGAGTTCTGTTATTATGGTTATGGTTTGACTTTTGACAGTTTATATGTACAAGCATTTATATACTTATGTTGAGGTTTGTTCAATAATAATGTGTGAATAATATACCCTTTATGTTGTATATTGTGAGATAGTTAGTTGCCGTTCTAAAAAAAAACTGTCCACTTTCAATATGTTTACAGTTTAAGCAAAATGGGACCATAATGGAAAAGATTTTGAAAGTAGATATTAAGTGTGCGATAACCCAAACTAGAAAGTTGGACATTAAAATCGGGATGGAGGGAGTAATTGATAGCTAAGTTGGGTTTTCATTAATAAAATCTGGGGTTTGTTTCTTGATTTTCAAGATTGGATAGTATGGTTATAGTTTAATTTTTGACGGTTAGTATTAGCATGATGTGCTAGAAGTTATATTGTAATTTTGTGAATTATAACGTGTGCATATTTTGCCTTTATGCTCTTTAATTGAGGGGTAAGTGGGTTTATGTTCATAAGTGGATTAAGATCTGATTGTTTCTTTGTCAAGCTTCCATTTTTGACCTTGGTAATTGTTTGACTTTTATTAAATTCAATGTAAGGATGATATTTAAGAAACTTTCTGTTTAAGTAATAATAACAATGGGGTTCCTTTTTGACTTAAGTATTCATTTTTATGAAACAGGAAGTGGTCTAATTCCAAACTTGGTAGGCAAAATAGTGAGCTAGTTCCAGTTTGATAATCTGTTTATTCGATTCCACGAAAAAGTTCAGAGATTTCATAAAGTTTTGTGTAGTCTTGGTTACATAATCTGTGTGGATAGATAAAGAGAGATGGGATCTTTTTTGGGACATGTGGTTCCAGGGACACTGTTTCTTGTGGTTGGAGTATGGCATATATGGTGCTCGGTGGTACGTTATGCATCAAATCCAGATACATTTCGTGTTAAAGTTTGGAACCCTGTTCCTGGTTTTAATGGGAAGTTGAAGTATTTGGAGCTCTATGTTATAACAGTTGGAGCTTTTATTGATATGTGTATAGAGCTTTTGTATTCGACCCATCTTAAGTTCTTTGTTAAAGGCGTTTTGAACCCACATCATATGAATGATTTTGAACATGGTGGTATGCTTTTGATGTTCTTCGTTTTTGGTGTTGTCGCTTTGCTCTCCGAAAAGACCAGGTCAGTTTTCATATTGCTAGCTTATACTTTTCTTTGTGAAATACTGCTGAGAAGTTGCCATCAAAACTTAGGATCCTTATCACGCTTTATAAAGTTTAGAATCCCTGAGAATTTTAGGTGCCATTACTTTATTTTACGTGAAACATTTATACATATCTCAACGGAACATGTAGACAGTAATATGGTACAATTACCTGCCTTGCTTGTATGTCAAGTTAGGGAAGAACGCAGAAAATAAATGAGACTAAGTGGGACCAACTGTTGTATCAATGTTTCACTTGTCACTTGTGTTTCTCTTTTGTTAAAATCAATATCATGTTATATAAGTGTTACATCATATATGTACGTATATTACGCGCCAAGCACGCTAGTTCCTGCTTTTCGTACAAATCACTGATAGGTTTTGCATTTGTCAGCAAATCTTTGTATTTGAGTATCTTACTTGCAAATCTTGATAATATAAATATTTGAGTATCTTACTAGCAAATCTTTGGTAATATAAACAAGTTCCTTCAAATGTTAATATCGTATCTGTGAAATATCCTAGGTGCTTGCAAATCACATTCGGTCCTACTTTTGGTACAAATGCTTTATGTTTTTGCATTTGTCCGCAACAAATCTTTGAGGGTGTTTGGGAATGCTTATTTAAGTGCTTATCTGGTTTCTGCTAAAGCAAGTTAAGCAGTTTAGTAGGGGTTTGGAAGAAACTTGTTATCTACTTATTGTACAGTAAATAATCACTCTAAAATTAAACAGATTGCTTCATGCTTATTTAAAAACATTTAAAGCACTTCTAAATAAGCATTCTCGAAATACCCCTTTTATACTTTTTTTTGGTTGCTTTATTTAATTTGTTTTTGAGGATCATCTATGAAAATGAAACAAATTAGTCTGCAGTGCACCCTATTGTTAGACACACTCAGTTATTATTTTTATTTTTTTGCATATAAGTGCATAAAGATCTTTATCAAAGTTAATCTATCAAGTCTTTTGACTTCTTTTGGTCAATTTTCAGTTTTCTTCCCTTACCCGAAGGTGCCCTATGCTTGATATCAGCAGCAGCTTTATGTGCAGAGTATCTTTTATTCTTTTTTCACTCAACAACACACCAAGGGCTGGAGGGTCACTACCATCTTATCCTTGTTCTACTCGTGGCCCTTTGCATATTATCCGTTGTGACTGGAGCCATCATGCCTACGAGTTTCCCTGCGGATCTGTGCAGTGGCATTGCTATAACCCTTCAAGGTCTATGGTTTTACCAAACCGCATTCACCCTCTACGGGCCCATGATGCCAGCTGGATGTAAGGTGGAAGCAAATGAGGTCACATGCTCATCACATGATCATGAGGTTCATGGGATTTTGCTAGCTAATGTACAGCTGTTTGGGCTTGTCTTCTTGGTTCTTGTTGGCGCTGTGGGGTCTTATATTTTTGCAGATAAAAGATCTGGGAAGAGTGAGTATGGAATGGTTCAGATGAAACCTCTTGATGGATTTCATGAGCAGTTATAAAAAGTTATCTTTTTTTGAGTCAAAGTTTTTGCTTTTTTGGAGGTGTAGATTTGACCTTCTTAGTTTGTACTATCTAGTAACTATTTTTTATTGAATTTTAAATCAATTAAACCAAATCGGTGCTGAGGTAGAATGAAAACTATACACGCTTATATCATTTGGATCTTGTACTTTTAATTACTTAGTATATGATATAATGAATGATTTAGTCCATCGGGTTTTATAAACGTCGGCCAAGTAACTTGTTTTGGGCAGCTCGACCAATAGCAGTTTGGTTTGGTTAATTACTCAGTTTGCGTGAATGATGGGACACTCCTAATCCGCATAATTATTCTCGTTTGATTTTTTATTTTTATTTATTTATTATTTTTTGTCACCGTTTTTTAGAATTTATTTATTTATTTGAGAGTTATATCTCGATGTTTAATAACTTTAAAAGTATTACTCCATCCGTCTCAAACTATTCCCCATTTCCATTTTGGAATGTGGAAGGAGTAGTCCGTTTACTTAATCAAAGAAAAATAATTGGACCAATATGCCCTTGTATACTGATGCTCATTTATGTTAAAAAAAAAATAATAATAATTGATGCTCATTAGTTCTAGGATGTCAAATTCTAGCCGGAAACTAGGAAGACCGATATGCAAAAGATGGTACGAACGTAGAGACTACTAGGTAGTATTAAAAATAAAAGCAAACATTCAAGCAAGATAGACGTATGGTAAACAACATTCTCTATTTAATTCTTGTATGAAACTTATGCATTTATCAACTAACAAGATACAAGCCAAACAATATTAGTTACATCAGATAGTCTAACATGACATTTGTAAATTGCAACCACAACACCTTATTCAATCAAATAATATCAAAAGTTAAAACCATATGGTAAACACAAAGGATTTCAATAAGTGACAATGGATTCTATAAGCTCGTGAAGTGGGGCCAGCTCCTTCTTGTCAATCAACGAAAACTCCTGTGTACCAAAAGATAAATGTTTCAGGAAAAAGGTGGGTTGACTAGTGAAAAGATAAATGTTTCAGGAAAAAGGTGGGTTGACTCACTTACACATGTAAAGAGTATGAAATGCTTGAAACATGTGTTTAGATGGGCTTCCTCTTTAAGACTCACGATCTTCTGAAAATGTGTATGGTAGATATGAGCATATACACGAAACAAGCGTTTAAAAATCGTTTTCACGACGTCCCTGAAATTGGCTGGAAATGGCGCTCCTGCAAAGTAATTAAAAGTGCGTGTTAAGATTTACAACCCAAGAGGTACGGAATAGAGGTGCTGCTCATTTAATTAGTAAAATAAATCTAGGATTAGCTACCCCAAACTAGTGATCGCTATGAAAATGCACATCCAAACACCACCAAAATTGTTTATGACAAGAATGCACTATGGACACAAACTAAAGACGAGAAATTACCAAGCCTTTGAGGAAATATAGATTCATCATCCAACTGTGACTCAATCCAATCCATCAAGAACTCAACATATTTTGGAGCTGAAACTTCAATAGGCTTCTTAATCTGTACACCATCTGCCCATCGGTATTCATACCTGTAAATTTAATTTACATAAATTTAGGAATTCTGCTTCTTCATGAATAGAATACCGTTGATTATACTATTTGGTAAATCAGTTGAAGTGTCTAACACTCTAACCTTGGCAGTTAACAACCCAGTAATTATTAACGGTCCAAGGGTAGCAAAACCAACCCTAACAAAGCAGTATGCTATATAGTTAACCTTTCAACACATCATGCTATGACAACGAGTCATGGATCCACCATGCCTATTAAAGCTAAATTAAAACTATGCTAGAACATTTGTAAAAGCTAATTACATAACTGCACCACCAGGACACTAAAAAAGTAGAAAAAAATTGTACTCTGAACTTTATATTATAAGAGATGACGTGATTGCAAAAGTAGTAGTATATTGGTAATTGCAAAAGTAGTAGTATATTGGTAAGACGTACTTGGGACCCGCAGTCATAGTTGGGCAAATCTCCGGTGTACAGAACTCAGTTAGGGTGCCATAAAGAAGATTCACCTGATTGAAGAAATCCACAGCTGAAATTCAAAGATCAACATTCAAAAGTCAAACCACCTTCATTTAGCTTCATATAACAAAATTCATTGCTTTAATCTACATAATATATGAGCTGTTCTATGATACTGGGACTATTTTAGGGAAACGTTATAGTCGAATAGACGGGGTAATTCACATTATTCTAGTAATGCTAAAGTATTCAGCATTAAACGTTATATTCTGTTACAGATTCTACCCATGTTACAAAGAAAAAGAGGAAAGGAGATTAACTGTTGACAGCAAGCCATTCATTTATATCCTCCCCAGGAGGAAGTCTCACGGCTTCCCTGAGGTTTCCACTACCCAAAGTAGCATCAATATGTTGCCTTAGCTGTGCCCCCTGTGCAATAAAATGAAGTTTCTAAATATTTCCGCATAGTTAAACGATTATAAAGGCAACATATGTAAGTCCATGTGTACAAGAAGTTCTCATATACTAGTTGATTATAGAGCAAGTGTAGATGGTGCACGTATATAATAACGCACTTGCACATAGCAGAACAGTGAAAACATAGGGGATCCACCACCAAGATTACAGGGGATATGAGAGAGAAAGATAGAGTATAACCTTACTGCCAGAAGGTGCACTCTTTTTTGGACGAAATGTCCTCTGATTCCTGTCAAAATCGCCACAATGTTAAACAACTATCTACTAAAAGTTTGTTCATGTTCCATATTATGGCTAATAGAACTTTACAATGTTTAATCAATGTTCATAGGCCATTTGTAGCTAATACCATTAGCAAATATTGAGGTCTAAAAATTTATTTACCCAAACATCTTACACAACGTTCCTAAATGCATAACAACTACTTGATGTGAATATATCACTTACATAAATAACTGTATCTACACGCAACAGGGATGTGATCATTGTTAGTTCGAAACTGTATTCAGAAAGTGATCAACATACACACAAAGGCTTCCTCTAATATACAAAAACTAAACGTTCTTTTAAACCAATTCATCCTCAAACTTGGACTTGTACACGATAAAAAACAAAGTTGTAATAAATCGAAGCAGGCTCTCAGAATCCAACATTTAAAATCACTTTTCGGACTACTCTAACATCTCTATAATCCTATAGTGAGCTAAAAGCCAGTGATAATTTTTTAAAAATTTGATCAATACCCATCAACACCCAATTCATTTTTTTTTCTGTTAGTATACTCAAATTCAATCTAAAGACACAAACTTTAATCACAACAACAATAAATAAAACATACCCAGATCAAGAAAGTCAACGGAATGCAATAAAAACATAAAAATAAATCATTTAAACCAAGATTAACAAACAGAACAAATGATTAAAACCCATGAAAATAAAGAAGAAAAAAAGGTGGTCTTGCCTGCCAAGACCGAAGAGGCTCATGACTGAGTATGAAGATCGCACACAGAGGTGAGGTGATGATTATGTAAAAGTTTTTTTCTTATTGAAAAGGGTGCAAAAGGGTTGTCACGCACTATGATCGCATCCAATACGCACTTTGTCTATTGACAAGTGTGTGTGTTTTGTTTTTAAGTGTGTGTATATTTTTTCAGATCTAATTCGTATTTGTGAAATTATTTAATTAATTAAGGTATGCTTAATCATGGTGTTTATTTTAAATATTTATTCAGTCACATGGGACTAGGGCCGAGCATCGCATACTCGAAACCGATTGAGACCGAAAACCAAAGACCAACGGTTTGGTCTCGGTCCGGATTTTTCCTTATTTCAGTCTCGGGCCGGTCCGGTCGATCCAGACCGTTCTTACATAAAACCTGACTATTATACATTCTTGGACTGGACCGACCGACGGACCGGCCCAACCCTGACCAAACCAAACGCATTCGGTTCGGTTTCGATCCGGTCTGGTTTTGAATCGTTGAAGTGGTGCTATCACATGTTAAGGGGCTTTTTTCTTGCTTATAGCATAGCCAAACTGTATCGCATTGGTAATATAGCCAAGAATATGGGCGAGTTTGTTTGTTTTTTTTTTTTTTTTTTTTTTTTTTTTTTTTTTTTTTTTTTTTTTTGTTTGTTATTTTTTTTTTTTGTTTTTTTATATTTTTTTTTTTTTTTTTTTTTTTTTTTTTTTTTTTTTTTTTTTTAGTGAATGAGATATTTTTTATGGTGTGTTATAGAATTTTTATTGGAGAGCGTGTTTATGTTATAGTAGTGTTGTAGGATATGTGCTGAAGTGTCCATGAATAACACCCTTATAACACCAATTGCACTCACCTCTCTTAGTTTTAGTTTTAGTAGTAGCAGGCGATTTTTATGAGCGTTGAACAAGATATTTAACAGCTAAAAGCTTGTTGTCAAACAAGCTTTCGATTTTGTGTGTGAAGGCTAAGCGCTTCTAAATACTTCTAAAATTTCCTTTCCAAACATATATGGTAGAGGTTTATAAGAGAAACAATGCACATGTACATACATGATAATTAACGACAACTTGTGCATATTGCTATATGTGTATTGATTCTCGTATAATGTTATAAGTTTAGAAAAACAAAACAAACAAATATTGTTTTATCCTAACAATATTAATTTATTTTTTTAGTTGTCCCAAACTCTTATAAAACTGTGTAATATAGGCATCTTCAACACGTTGTTCATCACCTTGATCGCATTATCCTTAAAACAACTTCCCCGGCAAACGTGTTGTCCTCCCTCTTTTTTAAGAACTCGATCGTTTAGACTTTAGACGATCGAGATGTGAACTTGCTTGTTGAGAGATATATGTATATATGTTAGTTGTGATATGGAGTATATTTGTGTATAAGTGAGTCGTGTTTTAGTGATTGAGTTGGTGGTCTTATTACGCTATGTTGATGGTGATGTTAGTAATATAGTGAAAATGTAATGTGATGATAAGTTGACGGTCATGATGTTGGTCAACACTTTACCGAACCTAACTAAATTAAGATAATATATTTAACTTTGCCAATATACCCTTGACTTATGATCAAATGAGAAGAACTCTTAAAATGAGAAGGATGAGAAATAACTATAACCACATATTAGAGATGCATCAACTTGAATTAGATGCATCCCTAATCTTTTAGATGCACCCTAATATATTTTCTAACTAAAAATTAGATGCATATACATATATTAGATACATTTTAGCAAGTTAGGAAAATCCTATGTATTTTTCGTCCTCTGCGTGTCAAATTTGTTACAAGTACTACTTTGCATCGTTTTCACTTCAAAATTACTTTTGAAACTAATTGGGATGCATCTAAATGACTAGAGATGCATCTAATTCAAGTCGACGCATCTCAAATATATGGTTAAAGTTATTTCTCATCCTTCTCATTATAAGTTTTCTTCTCACTGGATCCTTACCCATATACCCTTAATTAAAACTGAAGATAAAAAACTTAAACAAATCACTATCGCCAACTAATTAGTGGATGATAAAACTATTATTTTGCAAAATGATTATACTAACGGTGCGCCTTTTTTTTATTTTTTTTCACTCGTAAAGTCCTATAATCCTATATAGCTAAATATGTCTATTGATCTCATATATATATCTATACTATCTATCTAAATCTATGCTGTTTATAAAATAAAAATTGTTAAAGTGAAATGTCAAAAAAGTGAAATGCTGAAAATATTGAAAAGGAAATATTGAAACAATTAATTATAAGTAATTTCAACTATTAATACACATATGTTTCAAAAGGAAACTATTAATACACATCGAAAACCGGGTTGATCCGGGACGCTTCAAATCTAGCGGTTGACCCGATTTAATTTCACCCGTTTTTTGACCTAACCCGCCGGGTTGACCGATTTATATTGACCCGTTTTTTCGACCGGAACGGTCAATCGGGTTTCAAAACATTATGTTTAATCCTCAAATCCTCAAACTTTTATTATTTTTTGTTATAACCCATAAAATTTTTTATCACTAAAACTATCTAAACTTATAAAATCTCGTTGCTATACACGAGTACTCGTCTAGTGTAAATATATATCCTAACGTTCGTAACGTTCGTAATGTACGAATCATCTCACATGTTAATATTGTTAATTTGTCTTTTTCGGCTATTGTGATTTGTTTCCCTCTTTAGCCAGAGTATCAAATTGTAAATGAAAATAGTCAAAATACAACTTTCCCTAATCTCAAAAAAGCTAAAGTTATTCTCTTTATGTTTTGTGCCTCCAAACAATATGATTGACATAACACATAAGTTGACGGGTTTGTTTATATGATGATATGCTTTTTAAACGTAGTTACTAGTTAGTACGAGTAATATTTATTTTTGTAAACGTTTATATGGAAAACTTTGCATACATTTACGCTTCGAAAGTTTTATTAAAGAGTAGTGCTACATCCACAAAGGATTTACAAAAAGAAATCCACAAAAGAGATGTGTCATGTGTTGATTGGTGTGTTTGAATATGTTTTCCCTCTCTTTTCTTTGCTTCACCAATCAACACATGACACAACTCTTTTGTGAATTTATTTTTGTAAATCTTTTGTGGATGTAGCACTACTATAACATAAACACGGTTCACTTATATTCCACTAAAATTGGGCTTTATTGGGTATCTTAGGAAGCCCAATGATTATGAATTGGAAGTGATAATTAAGAACTTGAAGGGTGTGCAATTACGGTTCACTTATATTCCACTAAAATTAAGCCACCAAGATGGAATTCAAAAATGAGTTTATTGGAACCTTTCGTTTGTTGTTTTACAATCACTTATATATGATGGTTACTTATAAAGACATGCATGTACATACGTGTTGAACAAGAAAAATGCAAACACATCAACCTACATGTTCTTCCTATATAATAGCGCGCACACAAACACACACACTCGAAACTAACTTGTCACCATTTTTACCTGAAAGACTTCCTACGCTTACACATGGCTGAACCAAAGGTCAAGTTTATGTCCTCCTTTTCTTAGTTGTTGTTTAATTTCTTATCACTTATAAAACGCACACGACATAACAGTTACCAACTGATGCATACTAGTATACTACGCTTATATTCGACTAGAATAGGTTTTGTTTTCCGAAAATCTCGTTATGAGACTTTTGTATCAAACTTGTAGTTAATTTTTAAAAGTAACAAAGTAGCACAACATTGAAAACATGCAAATAATAAATAAATAAATAAATAATTGTTATGAACAAGAATTGAGGGGATGAAAAGTATTCTTCAATTAGTCTATAATGTCATAGATACATGGGGTATATAAAAGACAAACTGTAGGGTAGAAACCCTAATAGCTAGCTGGGCCTTGGGCCTCTTATGGGCTATGGACATCCACTAATATTTATCCATAACACTCCCTCTTGGATGTTCATATTATTAATACGCTTAGGAAATGCTGCCTCATTAAAAACCTTGTCAGGAAAACCCAGTGGGACAAAACCATGACTAAGGGAAAAAGAGTGCAGCGCGTATTATCTCCCTCTGATGACTACATCACTTGAGCTCTTCGAGTAGCTGCATACCAATGTTGTGGTTCAATGTCTAAAATGCTAAGGAAGAAGCGCCTTGGTAATTAGATCCGTCAAATTGTCACTTAAATAAACTTGTTGAACAATAATATCACCATTCTTTTGTAAGTCATGATTGTAAAAGAACTTTGGCAAAATATGTTTTGTCTTGACGCCTTTGATGTAACCTTCCTTTAATTAAGCAATGAATGCTATATTATCTTCATACAAAACTGTTGGTGCCTCCTTCTCTGAAGAATTATCACATGATTTACGTATGTGTTGTATCACACTTCTAAGCCAAACACATTTTCGACTTGCTTCATATATCGCTAGAATTTCTGCATGGTTGGATGAAGTCGATGAGATCATCTGCTTAACTGAACGCCATGAAATTTTAGTTCCTCCACTTGTAAATGCATATGCAGTTTGAGATCAACCATTATGAGGGTCAGATGTATATCCTGCATCTGCAAAACCAACTAGACTTGCATTTGATGGGTTAGTGAAATATAAACCCATATCCTTTGTACCTTGAAGATACCGAAATATATGTTTTACTCCATTTGAGGATTATGCCTCGTTAAAACCTTACTAGATAAAACCCTGTGGGATAAAATTCTAGTGAAGGAAAAAGAGTACATAACTCCTTTATACGCTCGGGGATGTTGCCTCATTAAAAACCTTGCCGGAAAACCCTGTGGGGACAAAACCATGGTCAAGGGAAAAAGAGTGCAACGCGTATCTTCTCTCCCCTGATGATCACATCACTTAATCTCATTGAGTCACTGAAATGCACATTGAAGTGTCTTGATAGAATCACGTGAATAAATTCTCTACATGTTATTTTCATATCCATTAACATACGTCATACATCTCATTCAAGTACATCATCGTACTTCACAAGTTATTCATTGCAAACACAGTTAATTCAAATGATATATTATATCATGTATGACCATTAGCGAGAATCATAAATATTTCATACACATTTTAGTATGATACTTTAAATCGATATTGTGATCATCATCTTTATAAATCAAGGGGTCTTTCTTCATCATGTGACCTCATAAACATGAGTGTCATTTGTCTATATAAAGATATGTAGCATCCTTCTTAAGCTTTCATGATGCATAATGATTACATCTTTAAGATGTTCAATTTATAACCTAAGACAAGCTGTGTCTTTTTGTTTCAAATTCAACTTCTATGCATTCAGTCGTCTTTACAATCATGAAATCAACTTGTATGAAACTTAAAACATATTCACATCTAGATCTCTTTATAAAGTTTCATAGGAAAGCAAAATTCTTTATTTGGCACATTTACTATACACTAAGACGATTATAACATATATGCCAAACACATGATTATTTCAATACAATCAAGTAGTTTCTCGAGAACTTTTCTTATATGCTCTAAATATCACCAGCATGCTTCATGCATTTTATATGCTATAATGAAATCTCAATAACACATGAGCTCTATTAATTAACTTTAGACGCATATCAATTACTTATTATATTGCCAGACTTATAAATATTATATAAATTATTGGATCCACCACATGAGAGCATATCTCCTTATGATCATTTACATGTCTTTACGAAAGTATTGTGTGCCATTAGTTATGTCTTATATACCAAAATTTCAATACTTTAATTTCACTTTCTCATAAAAGATCAATGCATATCCAATAATTTTACACATTCATATATACGGGCTTCAAGTCCCATTAACAATGTCTCTTCACAAGAGACTTTACTCTTTCATTTCTTCTTTGCGTCTTTACATCTTTTGGCCATTCATTGATACATCTGCATTTCTTGCAGGTATTCTTCCATGATCCTCACCAAGATTATAGCGCTATCTTATTTTATTACAAAACCATTACCATATCCATTATCATATATAATAGTACTATCGACGTCGATTCATTACTTTTCGATTCCACACTTTACTAGACATTGCATTATATCATTTATTGAGATCTCATTGTTTTTCACGTACCCGGGGTTTTTTCCAATTACCTTCATGTCTAGTGTCTCTTTAGGAGACTATTATGGGGTCTTTATTACCTCGATTTAACCATCTTCATTTTCTTGCTCCATTTTATCTTATAATTCGAGGACTTTTATTTGGAATCGATTTGTCTATCACGCTGCAGACGTGCTATAGACTTACTACCAATCAATGATTTTACTGCTGGGACACACATTGTAATTGGAGCAATAGCAGCGTATATATGATCTAGTCCACTTCTTTAGGTCACTAAACATGTCTGGCATTTACTAGATCTGGAATGTTATTTGTCCCTTGAACTTTAAGTTCATATTCATTAATGTGAGGATCAACATTTATATTATCATAATTCATAATTCATTCCAAATTTCTCACTGCTCATTCTCCCTCTGAATGAATTATCAATTTCAACATCCCTTGTGTGCGTTGTGGTGGATGTATAATACAGGTTCCGCACACTTTCAGAAAACTTTATATGGGAAACATATGGTTGTGACCAAAACCATTCTAATAGGGAGAATTCATTATTAATTGTTGGCAAGATGCGAATTCATACGTCATAACATGCCCCCATAAACTAAAAGTTTTGTTCTCACAATATTATTGGCTTTGCAATCAACTAAAGACGTTTGAAACGTTTCAACAAAAGCAATTCGCGTATGAACATGGGCTACTTTTATGTTAAACACTTATTCCAATAATCGCCCAATACCTGAAAGTTCTCACCACCATTTTCAATAATTTAATTTGGAATACCGTGCTCGCATTTTATAAGTCGAGCCACTAACCACGCTAACCTTAAGTTGCGTATTTGTTGATCATTTTGACGATGCATCGATTTTAAAACTCAAAATGATCCACATGGCGGATGTATAGGCCTACATACATCCCCGTTATATTCTTTCCAAAACTTTATATGCATGGTGGTGATATATGAACAATTAACTTCCATTCCATTGAGAACAATCAAATCTATCTTTGAAGAAACTTATGGTTCTTCTATACATTCGCATCATCATTGACCCGGGATGGTTAACCGGTCATGCCAATTAATACAAAAATCTTGGCTCATAGACTTATAGTTTATGGCCAGATGTGCTTCAATTGCACTTGACTTTGTGTGAAAGTCGAATTATAGGGAGAAATTAGCACATCATCATATTTAAACTTATATTTCTCCAATCACATTTATATAAGCTCTATGTGGCTTCTCACAACTACATTAATATGCAAATTAGCCTATTGCAGTATCAAATAATAAANTTGCAGGTATTCTTCCATGATCCTCACCAAGATTATAGCGCTATCTTATTTATTTACAAAACCATTACCATATCCATTATCATATATAATAGTACTATCGACGTCGATTCATTACTTTTCGATTCCACACTTTACTAGACATTGCATTATATCATTTATTGAGATCTCATTGTTTTTCACGTACCCGGGGTTTTTTCCAATTACCTTCATGTCTAGTGTCTCTTTAGGAGACTATTATGGGGTCTTTATTACCTCGATTTAACCATCTTCATTTTCTTGCTCCATTTTATCTTATAATTCGAGGACTTTTATTTGGAATCGATCTGTCTATCACGCTGCAGACGTGCCATAGACTTACTACCAATCAATGATTTTACTGTTGGGACACACATTGTAATTGGAGCAATAGCAGCGTATATATGATCTAGTCCACTTCTTTAGGTCACTAAACATGTCTGGCATTTACTAGATCTGGAATGTTATTTGTCCCTTGAACTTTAAGTTCATATTCATTAGTGTGAGGATCTACATTTATCATAATTCATTCCATATTCCTTGCTGCTCATTCTCTCCCCTGAATGAATTATCCATTTCAACATCCCATTATTGTGCGTTGTGGTGGATTTACAAGAAACATATACCGCACATTTACAAAATTCTTATATGGGAAACATATGGTTCGTGACCAAAACCATTTTAATGGGGAGAAGTCATTATAAATTGTTGGCAAGATGCGAATTCATATGTCATAACATGCCCCATAAACTAAAACTTTTGTTCTCACAATATTATTGGCTTTGCAATCAACTAAAGACGTTTTATAAACGTTTCAACAAAAGCAATTCGCGTATGAACATGGGCTACTTTTATGTTCAACACTTATTCCAATAATCGCCCAATACTTGGAAGTATTCACCATCATTCTCAATAATTTAATTTGCAAAATAGTGCTCACATTTTATAAGCAGAGTCACTAATCACGCTAACTTTAAGTTGCGTCTTTGATGATCATTTTGACGATGCATCGATTTTAAAACTCAAAATGATCCACATGGCGGATGTATAGGCCTACATACATCCCCGTTAAATTCTTTCCAAAACTTTATATGTATGGTGGTGATATATGAACAATTAACTTCTATTTCATTGAGAACAATCAAATCTACCTTTGAAGAAACTTATGGTTCTTCTATACATTCGCATCATCATTGACTCAGGATGGTTAACCGGTCATGCCAATTAATACAACAATCTTGGCTCATAGACTTATAGTTTATGGCCACATGTGCTTCAATTGCACTTGACTTTGTGTGAAAGTCGAATTATAGGGAGAAATTAGCACATCATCATATTTAAACTTATATTTCTCCAATCACATTTATATAAGCTCTATGTGGCTTCTCACAACTACATTAATATGCAAATTAGCCTATTGCAGTATCAAATAATAAAGCATGTTCAAAAGTTTGTGCTATTTGCTAAATAGTACATTTATGTCATTGATGATTAAAGCCTCATAAGCAAATAATATTAGTGATAATGTACACATATATGACAAACTCAATGACTGTTAACTAACACATCTTTCACATAATAAGCAATGTACGCCTAAGTGTCAAAATCAAAGGCACAATCAGAGTCAACTAAGATATCGCATTGTGATATCCATTATGCTAGGCAAACTTCACATTAATATTTCAACATTCATAATAATTACATATTTTCCATACTTCACGAAAAATGATCAATGAATTTTAATATTTAAAGTAACATTATGCTCATATTTTTAATAATGATGTATATTGTCAATGCTACATTTAGTGTTATGAATAATTATTTAATGTATATTTAATATTTACCTTGAAAGCATAAGGCAAACTTATGTGAGAATGAAAATAGTGCATATAAGATTGATATTGTCCCAGTAAAATTCAAGCCCGTGATTGAACACAATAAGCAACTTAAACCAAAATGTAAGTCACACGCATAATTGGCAACTTAAAACATATATCAAATTATCAACCTTATCGTTCTAGATCTCTATCAAAATTATCAACCTTATATTTAATATACTAACCATGTGCACATCATATGTAAAGTTTATCAGTTACGATTTGGTCAACATAAACTAATTCATATATATCACAGTAAAAGAATACTAGCTCCTTCAGGCTTTCATTAGCTCCTTCACAAGGAATAACTGTATTTAAACCCAAATTACGCACAAATCCAACGTCAAAGAATACTAGCATTTAAAACATGTTATATCCGGAATAACAACTAACACCAACGAATTCAAATATAGCATTTAAAGCATGTTATGTAGTACCATACTCATGTTGCAGCAATACTAACCTATATAATCCTTCTTTTGTAAAATAACTTGACTGTATACCACAATTAATAACCAAGGCTTTGAAGAATGATTTGAAGTTTATCAAGCTTTTGTAAAAAGTTTTTCAAAATAATTTTGAATATAATGCAAAAAAAATACCCTCTCAAAAAGCTTTTTAGAATAGTAAAAAGATATTGTTGTTTACATTGAAGATGCTCTAATAAGTTATGGAGTATATTTTACGTTATTTTATCTTTCTCATTAAGCAATAGCTACCAAACAAATAAACAAAGTCTTCTGGAAATGCATATAAATGCATTAAATTTCCAAATATTTCTACCTTAGTTTGCATCTAAACTGCACGACACATGATCATAAAAATTTATTAACGAGATCAAAATTAAACGCAATTTTATCTTCAATACCTTAATGAAAGTCTTTAGCAAATTTACGTCTATGTTATCTTGTCATCGCAATATCAATTAATTTAGACATATACGGATTTTTATTTTCAGGCTATAGTATGATGATAATTACTTATAGGTCAATATAATTAAATATCTCTAGATAAGTATCCTAGGCACAAACAAAATAATTCTACCACATACAATTTCACATAGCCATACAAATTTTATAAGCACAACTGATTATTAGACGATGAATAGAACCATGTCACACACAAGCATTAAACAAAGGGGAAAAAATGGTAACTCATCTATAAATGCCATAAATCATACATAAATCTGCCTAGATTGATTTATTACAATGAAAAGTAAAAGTGCCAATCGTATGCTTGTATACTTGTATTTAATAGTATCACTTTTACATACACATGGTACAATCGTATACTTGTATGTTTTTGTTTTCAAAGGACCAACCATACAGTGACAAATCGTATACTTGTACAGAAAATTGCATGCTTTAAAATCTAGTTTACCGTATATAAAAGCAATTATAGATCAACATATAATTAAATAATGGAGGTTATAAATTGTTACCTCAAATATGATTTGGTGGCTTTGGAATTCAGTACTTTTATCCCTCGGACCTAGCGTTCCCGATGTAAACCGTTTATTGAAAGTGACGAAGTGTAGAGCGTGCTCGGCGATACCAGAAAAGAATAAAAAAATTAGAGCGTGCTGATAACGTGTTATGAACAAGAATTGAGGGGATGAAAAGTATTCTTCAATTAGTCTATAATGTCATAGATACATGGGGTATATAAAAGACAAACTGTAGGGTAGAAACCCTAATAGCTAGCTGGGCCTTGGGCCTCTTATGGGCTATGGACATCCACTAATATTTATCCATAACAATAATAAAATAAAAAATCTATTAGGGATTTGCTATACAATATTGTTGAGTGGGCAATGGTTAATGTAATGATTAAGATAAATATAAAAACAAACTTATATTTTATAAAAGGGTTTTGCTAAACAATGCCCACTGGGCAATGTTTAATATCATATAAAAAGAAATTTGGACTTTATTAAATCACAAATGATATACATTTAAGTTAATTTTTATGTTCATTTATTGTGCATTAAATGCATAATTACTTTAAATATGGAAAAAACAGATTGTTTAATGTGGCTTAAACATTGCCCAGTGGGCAGTGTTTAGCAAAACCTTTTATAAAATTAAAAAACACATATATTTAAGGTAATTTATATGTTTATTTATTATGCATTAAATGAATAACTACTTTCAATATGTCAAGAATTACTGCATTCAATGAAATCAAAATCAAAGTTTCATTTTCTAAAATGAAATAAAACAATTACGCAAAAACTGTGTATCTAGTCACATATCTCTATATCTAAGTTTGATAATCCAATTTACATTTTAAAAGCAGATAATATTTGGAGTGAGCATACATGACAACAAAGAAAAAAGGAAGGTCTTGAAGGCCATTGCTAGCGTCCAAGGTAAATTTTTTGGGTGCCTTACATGAACTTTGGTAAGTACTATTTATGTCAGTTTGTTTAACTTTCTTTTAACATATGTGTAGGGATTGAATCCATAGACATGAACATGAATGACAAGAAACTAACAGTCATTGGTTTCTTTGATCCAAATACGCGGTGTTAAAAGGCTTAAAAAAGTCTGTGAAACAAAGCTTTTAGCAGCCGAGGAAGTGAAGAACGAACCAAAGAAGGAAGAAGAACCTAAGAAAGAAGAAGAACCGAAAAAAGAAGATGAAAAGAAGGACCCAAATGAAAACATCAAACTCTGGATGTATGAACAACCATGTTATCCGTATATGACACTACAACGTTTCATAGTTACTAGTACTATGGATGAGTATCCTACTCGTAAGTGTGTTATTTATTAAGATTTAAGGACTTCTGATATAACCGATGGGTCTTTGGTCAAGTGGTATCCGTGAGATGGTTATGTCCCCAGCTAGTTAGAGGTTGTGGGTTCAAATCCCAGGAGGGACGAAAGTGAGATTCTTATGAATGTGTGAGAATGTATATATTATAGTTGTGTGTGCGCGTTTGTCCTTCCGTAAAAAGCAACATTATGATATAGCAAAAAATGTTACCGGTAAAAATAAACGTGCTAAACCATTCTTTTTGTATACTGGGAAGAAATGTATCATTCATTTGATAATAAACGGATAAGGATTCTCTCAAGTAACTTGAGAGAATCCTAACCCATAATAAACAGCTGGTCATTAAGTCATTACTATGGCTATGTTTGGCGCAAAGCTTTTTGGGGCAATGAGCGGTGAGTAATGAGCTTTTTGAATTTTAGTGTTCGTTTGGCATGAGAGCTGTGAGCTTTCCTATTTTTTAGGAAAGCTCATTTTTCCAATGCTTCTTTATGAAGCTGTGAGCGGTGAGCAGTGCGCTGTGGCTACTGCTCACAGCTCACAGATACTGCTCACTGCTACTTTTGCCAAACATAACCTATATATATTAAATACCGTGAATTTGGTGCTTTGTCATTGGTTGATTTTGATTGACCACTATTTGTTGGCTCAATCCGTTACAATTTGACGAGTCCGGTAACCTAGCGCTTTTTTTTTTTTTTTTTTTTTTTTTTTTTTTTTTTTTTTTTTTTTTTTTTTTTTTTTTTTTTTTAATTTTTTTTTTTTTTTTTTTTTTTTTTTTTTT
>LBNU01038168.1:30646-42939 GCA_014162995.1 Artemisia annua | reverse complement strand
GAGTAAAGCAGTAGTCACTAAAACTGAACTTGATTTGTATGTGAACGGTTATTCTCACTCAAAAACCTTGTTGTCCACATTACTACATTTACTTGAAAGTAAACTATATTTTCATGACATTGTGAGCGACACGATGGTCACAAAACTTTCTATTGAACTCACATTACTTTTACTCTACATTATTATTTATACAAACCTATGAACTCACCAGCGTAAGCTGACCTTTTAGCATGTATTTTCAAGTTTCAAGCGATAGCTTACTATTGGAGGCGTTGGCAGGGCATGGCATGGTCATAGATAACTCTGATATTTTTGGGACCGCTTTATTTTATTTTATGGGCCTTACTTCCGCACTGTATTTGGGACGCTGTAAACAAAATACTTTTGAATATAAAGATTTCTTTTAAACGGTTGAGGTAAAACCATTCTTCGTACCTTGTGTTGTGATATCAATTTAGTAGCACCCCAAACATGTATGCTTCCGCTAAACCAGATTTTGGGGGTGTCACAGATTGGTATAAGAGCCTAGGTTATAGAGAACTGGGTATTTTTAAAACCTAGACTATAACTACTTTTACAAAAACTTGACCCTATGACCGCCACATGCCTGCCTGCCGAGCCTGCTGCCTTATTATAAAACATTTTCTTTTAAGGTAATGGATATATTACTAGCGTAACTAAGCTGAGTATTTCAAAATTCGTTGAACCTCGGTGGAATATCGACTGATCACCTATATTTGACCAGGGATAGTGGGACATAGCCTGATCACCTATGTCCGACTCAGAGGTGAATTTTGCGATACTGAGAGTAGTTATAATAGAATTATGTCCAGATTGATTTTCTACTTGATTATGAAAGTTTCAAAAATTTCTGTGTGTGTACATAAACATTGTATAACATGAACATTCACATCTACACACAACACACGGGCATCACGACACTCTTATATCACAATACTTTTTTTCTCTTAAATTTAATAATCTTTTATCACAATCGGGTTACGTTACAGTCACCTCCACCTCAAACCCTACACTTAATCGATATTGTACCCTCTAAGTTAAGTACTAAGTACACTACTGAGACCGCCAACTGACTGCTAGTAGCAATCAACACCCTCCTTCAGGGTCGTACTCTAAACTTGCTAAACTTCACATTCAGCAAAGATGCTATGCCCAACAGAAACCTTAAAACCTTAAGGAGCAACCTGGACCACTATCTCTGGAACACACACCTAATCCTTCACATATCCCTCGAGATTACCAGTTGTCTACCTTGCTATCCTCTTATAAGATAATAAACCGTGTCGCTATTAGCATACAAACTGTTTTCGATTATTCTTTAGGCCATTTTGCGGTCATCCTACAAACATTTTACTGCTGTTTCATGAAATCAAGATTTTTACCCAGCTACTATTTTATAAACAATGAATTATTTTCCTACTGTCCTATAAACTGTTTTACGAATCATTTTTACAACTATTATGATATACCGATTCATTACCTTACTACCATTCTATAAACAACAAGCAGTTTCACTAGCATTTTGTAAACAATATTACAATTTTCCTACAAGTCTTACTACACCTTACAAACTATTTTACTCCTCTATGAACTGCTTTGCTACTAAATCACAAAACTAAACTACAATTTTGCTACTATTTTGCAAATAATAAATTGTCTTCATGTTGCTCTATAAAGTGCTGTACAACCCGTTTTATAAACTATTTTGCAATCATCTAGTGAACTATTCACCCAACTGAAAAATATTTTATGTTACTACCTTTTGGTACTGTTAAAGTAAATTGAATACTTATGTTTATGAAATCCGCCTAGTATTAAGCATCGAAACCCACTCAGCCATGACAACTAAACTTTGCTCTTAGATGATTAAAACTTATGTAGACGTAAATACCCGACTACACCTTCTTCTATGATATTCCTATCGTAGGGACCTTCTCTTCAAAATGTGTTTTTATCCAATCATAAAACTCGTAGTAATAATAATTTTCTAAAATGCTCAATTTGGTGGGTTAAAGTTTTCTGGTCAAACCCTATCAAGACTTTTGCATATTAAAGAGTGACTAAATGTTAATTTTTGAGAAATTCTTTTATCTACACCAAGCTTAGAAACCCACCTTACTAAATTATACATCTTTTTAGTTATACCTTATTAAACTTTGGTAAGTTAAGAAATGACAAAACGTTAATTTTTGCGAAATTATTGTATGCACACCATGATTGAAAATCTGTTTTACAATATTTTAAATCTTTTGAAACTGTGTCATCTTGTACAACTATTAATTTCAAACAAAAGAATATTTATTACTTGAAATATTTTTTTGGCCAAATTTGTATAAACATTTACTCAAAAGAAGATTTCAAATTTTCTCCATTAGCCTAAAAAGAAAAATGCATAATTTCGGAACAAATCTTGGGAACCAGCCAACATACCTTTTTACCACTTTACATCGGAACAAGTTGGGAACTTTGTGCAACTACGATATAAACCATAAATTGGGTTAAGACCAAGAAAATTTATAGGAGCCGCACCACAAGGCTGTGAAACATCATGAAGTTGCATCGTGAAGTTAACATTAGATCCATTATCCTATTAAACATACTCCAGGAATCATTGCACCTTACCAAAAACCTCAAAAGGGATAACCAATAGTAGACAACCTAATTACTCTCCGGCAAACAAAGAGAAAACCTCAAACAACCGAGTGGGAACTAAATCGGTTACAAGTACCATCACCCCTTCCCAAACACCATGCTAACGGATAACGTAAACTGAATCGCGGGACGCGATTCCTTGTAAGGAGGGTAGACTGTAACCACCCGTAATTTTTCGGACAATTACTTTAATAATGGAATAATTTTTTCTTATTCAGGAAATGCGAATCATTTATTTTCTGATGTTTACTAATGATTAAGAATTTAAAAACAAGAAGATATCTCGTTTTTCCTAAAAATGACATCACACGCGTACCGACACCGTATTAGTAATGGCTTAAATTTTTCCGAAGTCAATAACTTTGTCTTTATATTAATTTATAAAAATGTTTCTAGAAATATATTTCCCGCGTTTACCAAACCGAGGTACTGCAATTACACTTTAGCACAACGGAACACGGGTACACAAAATACACCCAAGGATAATAAAACAAAACCTACTCTATTAAATAAAAACACAATTTTTCATTCCCCATGGTTTTATTTTTTTTTACTTTTCTCTTTCTCTCCTATTTTGATAACACTGCTCTTCACCTTCTCCACCTCAAAACTAACGCCTTCCCTTTTGGTGATAATCACCCTACGCCATCACCTTTATCACATGGGTCAAACAAGTAAAGAGAGGAGTAGAACCGATCTGTCATTTTCATACTTTCTCTTCTTTCCACAAGATTCACGAGACCACCTTGAAGGTGGTGGTTGATAGCAAACTTTCCTCAAGATAGATGGCACTAAAATCGATCCGGGGAAAGAAGGAGTCAAACTAGCTATTTATTTCTTTTTATATATACCACCGAGCCACAGGTATGACACCACTTGTATCAAAAATCAAAAGGGTGTTTGGTGGTTCCTGTGGATTCGGCTTGGTGAATTTGCTGTTGTTTTGCTTGCTTTCATTTCTGGTCGACTTTCAATAAGGTTTCACTTGGTTCCCTTTTTCTTGTATATTATTGATATGATTTTGTTGTTGTTTGATCTTGCGTGGCTTAAACTAATCGACACCTATATAAATTTATAAGAGTTTATGATATAATAAGAAAACTAAGTAGTGGCTAAATGTTGTAAGTGCTTATTCTTGTTGCTTATCACTATCGACTTATTATGTCAAATATTGGGTTGGTTTATGGTTGTTTTGGTTTTGGTCGTGATCAAACCACTGTGGGTTGAAACACAGTGTGATGGTTTTGACTTCCTACATTTGCTCCACGACTATAAAATGGTTTTCACATGGGTTGTGTCTGGCCTTGTGTTGGGTCGAACCCACTGTTCGAATATAACATGGGTATACATGTTCTTAATTTTTTTTAACACTAAAATTGCAAACTCCAAACTTGGTTTAACAATTGTGTGTTTTGTTTGTGTGTGACAAAAGTCCAACAGTGGCTATATTTCTTTTGGTGGTTCTTGTCCACTTTACTGTCAATATGCAATATTAATAACTTAGTAAATTGAATGGTTTTGGTTTGGTATTTGTTTTGTGTGTCGAGATCCACTCGTGAGTAACTTTGTTATGTTCATTTTTTTTACACTCTCAATGTTTCAACCTCAAAACTTAATGAATAAAATGCGTATGTTTTGTTATACTCACTGATGGTCCAAGACAAGTATTAAAGATGGTTTAAACATTTTTTTTGGGTTTGGTTTAGTTTGTGAGTCAAGAGTTGTGCGTTTGAATTCTCGTTCCTACGTTCTTAGTACTCAAACAAGTATAGTGTTTGCTTATTCTTACCATTCATTGCAATCTCAGAAACATATAGTAAATTAAATGAATTTGGTTGGTGTCAAAATTTGGTCTCATTTGATATTTCTTTGGTCCCCTGTTTAAATCTCACTAGCACAAGGGTTAAACTCTATTTGATTGTCACTGTGTTTGTATAAATTCTTCCTTGATTGGCTGTGTCAAGAGAAGGCAACAAGCACAAGAAATATATTAGATCAGTAGGGAGTTTTTGTGTCTGCTCAACCGGCCCAACAAAATGCTTAAGTCAAAATCTCTAACTGAATTGCTAAATTAATGGATTTGGGTTGTGTCAATTGTGGGTGTCGTATTGCTGTCGGGCCGAGCCCAACCAACAGCTCACATCGCGAGTCCAACTAAGGTCACACTAGCTTGTGTCGTGTACAAAGGGCTCGATGATGTTCGAACTTCTTATTGATTGGCCACTCGAGCTAAGCTAGGTGCGTTTAGTGTCAAAAGATTTTCTAGAAACTATCAAGTGTATATTGTATAAACATAAACCTATTATGAAAACTTAGAGTGGAGCGTGTTTGTTGTTGGGTCAAAGCCCAACATGCCATGGTATAGGGTGCGTTTGATTTCAGATCTCACAAAACAATTTTTGACAAACATTTTACTTTCATTATAACTACAAACTTAATATAACAATGTGTGAAACAAAATGGTGAAGTGAAATGTAAACTCGGAATGTGATGTTTATTCGAGTCGAGTCATATTGCTTTGCTTTCCTCGGATTATCGTACGACTTATTCCGGGCTCATTCGACTTATTATTTGCACGACTTGATTTTGGCTTATTCCGACTTTTTTTCGATCTCGACCTAACCCCCCTCGAAATGCTTAAAGCTACACGACTTGTGGTTATTCAAATATATATATATATATATATATGTATATATATATATATATATATATATATATATATATATATATATATATATATATATATATATATATATATATATATATATATATATATATATATATATATATATATATATATATATTTTTCATACAAAACTAAACATACCCAACACTATAAACTATTAAGTAAAAGTTATTGAAAACTAGGAAATATAAGTTTTAACTTTTACAGTGGTTGGTTGATATTACCTATTTTGCTTACACTCTAAAAACATATAATTTTCCATCTACTAGCTTATTTTAAATACAAACACCTTAAACAAAACTATTACTTAAAAACGATTATTTATATACTCTCGACATTAACTAATATAAGTATATACACACTTAGTTGCCTATATGCTATTAACAACACTGTTCTCATATTCCGACAACGTCTAATAATTATAATTACTTTCTGTACATCGTCTTTTGGTTACTGTCAAACCGAAGGTTTATTCGTCCTTGATACTTTCCTTATTGTATACTTATATACTCATGCACTTCCAAAAGCCAATACTTGCAAATACTTAGAAAACTGTTTTAAATTTAAATGCTGTCACACAAGCAACAATAACACAAACACTCTAAAACTTTTAAACTTATTTAAACTTCATTGAGTCTTAAACGGGAAACTGTGAACTAAACTTGCCATACTAATCTAGGTCACGTGTCGGTGCCGCACAGTATCACTACTTGACTTTTTACTATCATACTGCTATTTGCTGAGGTGAGTTCATGACCCCTACTTTTACTTATTTTATAACTGTTTTGGGGGAGAATACATGCTCGTTTTTAATTAAACTCATTGCTTGTTTATACTTAAACTCATTACTTGTTCTTACTTGAAAGCATGATTTACTTACTGATTGCACATTGAATGACTTTATTTTGGACACAAGTGATTAAATCACGTATGTGAGTTTATAGCCCCACTTTTCTTATACTTGATTTACAACTATTGGGTGAGAAACATGCAAAATGTTTTCTGGACCACAATACCCTTTTATTTGCTCAAAACTATTGCGTAGTTAGCCTAAGCCCCTGAACCCACTATTATGCCCACCTTCATGAATCTTTAATTCCTGCTGGGAAGCGCGATTGATATAAATAGATCTATTGGGGGTGACTCCCCTCGTTCGGTTGGCCAGACGGGTCAATGCGAGCGTATATCAAGTCGGACTACGAGTGTATTGGGTTAAACACTCGCTATGGGCCTTCACTACTTATTTATGTGCTACATGGTAGCGCACTGAACTGTCTAGCTTCGGTTGCATGAACTTAGTGCTAGCGTAATAGACTTTCACTTTTTGTGACATTATATTCGTTGTAATGATCACATACTTTGCTTATGGCCCAACCTTATGCTTAATACTTATGGTATACTTTATTGATATTTTTCATGACACTGTGAGTAAAGCAGTAGTCACTAAAACTGAACTTGATTTGTATGTGAACGGTTATTCTCACTCAAAAACCTTGTTGTCCACATTACTACATTTACTTGAAAGTAAACTATATTTTCATGACATTGTGAGCGACACGATGGTCACAAAACTTTCTATTGAACTCACATTACTTTTACTCTACATTATTATTTATACAAACCTATGAACTCACCAGCGTAAGCTGACCTTTTAGCATGTATTTTCAAGTTTCAAGCGATAGCTTACTATTGGAGGCGTTGGCAGGGCATGGCATGGTCATAGATAACTCTGATATTTTTGGGACCGCTTTATTTTATTTTATGGGCCTTACTTCCGCACTGTATTTGGGACGCTGTAAACAAAATACTTTTGAATATAAAGATTTCTTTTAAACGGTTGAGGTAAAACCATTCTTCGTACGTTGTGATATCAATTTAGTAGCACCCAAACATGTATGCTTCGCTAAACCAGATTTGGGGGTGTCACAACTCTATCTACTAGACACTCGTCTTCACCGTTTTCCAAAATGCTTTTCATATCCTTGAACATAAAAAAATAAATAAATAAATAAATAAGCATTTCAAAGTAAAAGAGAACTTTAAGGAAGAAATAAATACTTCATTAATTAAAATTCAATACATGAGTAACAATGCTAGAACAAACCTAGCTTATTCAACGCAAAATTTAAACTTAAACACTTATTGCGGAAGAATAAAAATTCAACTAGATAGCTAGTTATTATTTCCATCATTGGAGAAAGAAGCAACAACGTCTTCGACATCATCAAAGAAATCTGAGGAGTCGAAGCGCAGATTGGGATTTAGTTCATTATCATTGAAACTATCAAAGAAGTTTGTTTCATCATTGAAATTATCAATGAAGTTTGTTTCAATGTCTTTTCCTTTCTTTTTGAGTGATTTATAATAAGGCTATGATTTTATTTATTTATTTATTTTTTTTTCTGGAATAGCAATAGAACTTGAGGTTTCATGCTTTTTATTCAGTCATAACTTGAGGTTATGATATTGATCCTTTTGAAGGAATCGTATTAGAACTTGAGGTTCTAATTATTTTTTCTTTCACATAACGCGAGGTTATGTTATTTTTTATTCTTTGTATGTAGTCCCAATAGAACATGCATGTATTAATAAAACATGATAAAAGAACATTACATGCTCTTATAAAATATAAGGAGTTTAATAATAAACATTAGAACTCTAAAACCAAAACCAATTTTGATATAATGGAATAAACTGTTGTTGTTGATAAATAAACAAATAGTATTGTATAGTGTAGGTGATGAGACGAAAAGTGTTACGCTTTTAGGGGGTCATTTAAGCCCTAATTCGTATAAATGTGATCAAATATTGTCCTAAATCGTTCCTTTTGTCATTTTAGGCACTTTTGAGAGGAATTCTGGAAAGCATGCATATTCGGACGTTTTTGGAGCATAAAAGTGAAGAAAACGACAAAGTCTCAAAAGATGAAGATTTACAACCTGACGGCGTCAGAAGTCACAAGGTGACGCCGTCAGAAAGCCTTGACAAAAGAGTGGAAACCAATTATCAAATGACGGGCCAGAGGAAATTTTGGATTTAACACCTGACGCCGTCAGGTGTTAGGAAAAGTAGGCCGTCAGGAGTAAAGTTAAAGAGTGACGGCCCAGAAGGATTTATAAGGTGACGGCGTCAGAAGTGGATCTAGGCCATCCGAGAAACCTAATGGCGGCGAGCTGACGGCGTCAGCCCTTATAACCTGACGCCGTCAGAGTGTAAAATCTATATATAGTTTTCTAATTTTCATTCATTAGTGTGGAACTTTGTGGAGAACTTTTAGGGCAAACCCTAAAGACGAATTTTCTGTACTTTTTAGGGTTTCCAACCCTTGGAACCCTCATGCTTAATTAAAGATAAGTCTTCACTTTAATTCAATCAATATGTCTATGTGTTGGTTGATTATCTCTTTTGCTTGTCTTTTAATTAACATGTGTAGCTAAATTCTCTAGTGTTTGCTTAGATCTAATGAAACCTAACTATTAATTATTGGTTAATTGGTGTGTGTTGTTGTTTGTTGGGATGATTGTTCCATCAATGTTAGGCTCAAGAAAACTGGCCAACCTCCTTTATGGTAACGTGCTTGAACGTCTTGGGAAACATGTAGCCAAGGCATACTAGGCTATTAAGGTAGTATTTAACGCATGAGCCACTGTTTACAACCCCTATGGTTGTGCCGTGCATGGCATAGGGCGAGATAAGAGCTCATAGAATTGGAGAGATATGTATGCCACTCCATGAGTTATTAGGAATACACCCTTCATCCACACAAGTAACATACATATCAATTAACCGGTAAAAGATAGTTAGGGAGTAATGAAATCTAAGTAAACACAACTTTCTCCATATTGTTTTCACAACCACAATAGTTTAGATATTTATTTTATTTTAATTTGCATAAGTAGTAAACTTGGGTTAGTTGACTAGCAACTAATTCCGCCCTTCTTCCAAAACCGAGATTTTACTTGCTTTCCATAAAACATAAAAATACAAAAAGAATCTTCCTTCCACCCTTAGACCTATTAGAGTAGTTTTTCTATCCTAACGAACACTATTCCCTGTGAGAGAACGATCAATCCCCCGTACTTACCACTATCCTATACTACATCGGTCAGGTACACTGCCTGGTGGGGTTGTAAGCCTCTTGAGATCCCTCGAGAGGTAAAACCTGTTGTAAGGTCACAAAACCACGCATCAAGTTTTTGGCGCCGCTGCCGGGGAATAGTTATTGTTTAGGTAGAATTTTTATTTCTTTAGGTCTACTCACTAGATTCCTTTCTAGTGAGATTTTTATTTTCTTTTTCTAGGATTTCTTTAGTCTATCTTTTTCTTCGTGTTTTTGTTCGTAATCTTTACCATCCGCCATCATGGAAGGTGGTAACATCCTTGATCCCAACAACCTAATTCAACCAAACCACCCACCACAACCAAACCAACCTCCTAGACCCCGCACCTTAGGAGAGTATTCCCGACCTAGCCACCTTGGCTATCGAAACACCATTGAGCTCACTCAAGGAGCCAATGTCACTCCCTTGCGATCCGACACCATCCGGTTGGTGCAAAGCGGATGCGCATTCCATGGACTTCGTTCCGAAGATCCAAACCAACATCTCAAGGATTTCCTCAAAATCGTAGATTCCATAGACCTTGATGTTGCAACTCGAGAGACGACCCGATTGCGTCTCTTCCAATTCTCTCTACGGGACCAAGCTAGTCAATGGCTTGAGCGACTTCCCGCAGGATCCATCACCTCTTGGGACGATCTCACAACTCGTTTCCTTGCTCAATTTTTCCCACCGGGGAGAACTACCAAGCTAAGGAATGATATCTTGGCGTTCCAACAACGCCAAGGCGAAACCCTCTACGAGGCATGGACTCGATTCAAGGACTTACTCCAAAAAGTCCCTCATCATGGCATAGACCTTTGGCTCCAAGTCCAAATCTTCTATGACCACATCAATCTCCACACGAGGCAAACCATTGACCAAGCGGCCGGTGGCAAGCTACGTGATCTAAGTGCGGAACAATCATGGGATCTCCTAGAAGATCTTGCTCTATATGACAACGAAAGTTGGAATGATCCCCGTGATTTGAATAAAACGGTCAAGGCAATATCTTTGCCTTCGAATAATTCAAGCACTTCCGACCGTAGGATCATAGAACTTGAAGACCAAGTCAAGTTTCTCATGAAATCCTACGAAGCTCCTAAACCTTCAAGCCAAGTGAACAAAATCACTTCTTCGTGCGAATTATGTAGTGGTCCCCACGACACTCGTGATTGCATGGAACTCCCCGAACAAGCTTTTGCGGACTACGCATCCACGCGTACCGACGGAGCGGGAGATAAGTGGTACACTTTCAAACCCGAGCCAAACCCTTATGGAGATTCATACAACCCCTCATGGAAAAATCACCCCAACCTTAGGTGGAAGTCAAACCAAAACGCACCCCAAAACAATTCTTCCAACCCACCTAACCGGTTTCAACCCAACGGTAATTCCTCAAACCGTACCTTCAACAACAATCCTTCCAACAACTATGGTAGTACCAACAACTTTGAAGGATTGATGTCCAATTTTATGGCATCTCAAGAAGCTCGCATAGCTAAATTCACATCCGAATTCAATCAACAACAAGTAGAGATGACCAATAAAATTGACAACTTGTTGAAAGCCCTCAACAACCAAGTGCTATCACCCCCACAAAAGGACGCTAGAAACACCAATAGCGAACCACAAATCAAGGACCCCTCTTCATCCAAACATGTCCACTTCGTCAACGTTGTGACCATTAGACCAATTGATAGGAGTGAGAATGATAGTGAATCAAAGGATGAGAGTAAGGAATTAGAGGATGATAGGAAGGCTAAGGTTAGCGAAATAGAAGAAGTAGAGGAGGAGGATTACTTCAATAGGTTACCCACTAAGGAAGAGCGAGCATATCATAAGAATCTATTCGATGACTCCGAGACCCCATACATCCTAGGTAACCCAATTTTCAAGGTGGGCGATCCATCTAATCTCAACATACCATGCAACATCGGGCATTTGCATATTTGGAAAGCGTACATTGACCCTAGATCACCCATTAACATCATGACTAGAGCTCAATACAATTTGTTAATGAAAAGTCAACTAGGGTATAGAGTGTTTCGCGATAAGGGATGGATTAGTAACTTCACGGGAAGAGTTAAAGGATTACCGGTTTATGTAGGAAACTTTACCTATGTCACCGACTTTGTGATTGTAGAAGATATCCGCCCAATAATCGATGCAAGTGTAACCCAAGTAGTCTTAGGCAAACCATTTATCGAGGTCTCTAGAATGACTCATGAACCTTCCTTAGGGATAGTCACATTTAAGGATGAGACCGATGAGGTGAACTACCAAATGCCGTATAAGATAGAGCAATACCAACACTTGTCAAACGTTGAGAAGGAGCTCAAACAAGCGGTTTACTATAGGAATGATGAGGATAGACGTAGGGGAGTAGACTATGTCATGAAAAGGATTTTCGGTTTCTATAAGGATTGTTTGAACTTAGGGCCCGAATACAAAACCGGAAAAGAGGATGACTTAGGAACCGTGACCAACGACGACGTCACGTAACGTACGGTGACTTTGAGTCTAGCTACAAGACTCGTAAATAAAGAAAAGCGCTTCTTGGGAGGCAACCCATGTTTTGTTTGTTTTTGTGTGTTTATTTGATTCCGTATGTAAGTTATATTTCTTGTATTTGATTCATGCTTCAAACTAAATTGTGAAAATGCTTTATTTTGTTTTTAACTTCGTCTTAACTACATATAAAGGTATTTTGCAAAAGCTAAGTGTAAGGGAAATCTAAATCGGTTTATAAAGAACGAATGAGCATGAATCATAACAATAAAATTAGCCTACATATTACTACTTGTTTGAGTCAAATGCTTGTATCGAGTCATAAT